>JAMWET010004120.1:32500-37500 GCA_024036415.1 Prochilodus magdalenae | reverse complement strand
TGCTGGAATACTGAATTAGACTGCTTGTCCTTTTTTCCTGTCTACTGTAGCACTGCTTCCTGGAGTCGGGGATAACCGTGGTGGGACCGACATTTGAATGTTGCGCTCCAGACAGCCGAGCGTGTGGTATGAAGAACGGAGCTGCCATGAGGAAGAGGCCCGTCACATATGTAAGCTCTCTCTTACGCTCGGGGTATATAAAGGTCCAGCTGGGAACATATCGGCGCTGTCCAAAGGAAAACTAGTATCTCTAGAATGGCGACTTCACAGGAGGTCCAGAAAACTTTTGGGCCCAGTTCTGTTGGTCCATTCATCATGACTTACTCACACAGTGTAAACAGCGGCTGCTGTGCTCTAACGATGCTGAGAAATAGAAATCAACAAAAACGGAGATACGTGTTTTTCACCGTACAGCGACGGTATCTAACATTCCGCTGTGTAGGACAGGGTCACCATGGTGCACCCTAAAGGCTCCTGAGCCTTTTGATAATTTGGTCTACCGTATTGTATGCCTCAGGTCATTCCGTCGCTCGTCTACAATCATCTCACACTACGAATCCTCGTCTGCACCACAACAGTTCTTCCACCAGCGACAGACCGGTTACTGGTTCAGTTTGCCGTACATGAATCTCCCCGTCTACTCCGACCTCCGACTTAACAGCTACTGCTCACTTTAGCATTGCCAATGCTAACTGCCCCCCCACTCCAACATCCCACACTGCTAAGTCTCCTTCCTCCACACTGCTAAGTCTCCTTCCTCCACAGTGCTAAGTCCCCTTCCTCCACACTGCTAAGTCCCCTTCCTCCACACTGCTAAGTCCCCTTCCTCCACAGTGCTAAGTCCCCTTCCTCCACAGTGCTAAGTCCCCTTCCTCCACACTGCTAAGTCCCCTTCCTCCACAGTGCTAAGTCCCCTTCCTCCACAGTGCTAAGTCCCCTTCCTCCACAGTGCTAAGTCCCCTTCCTCCACAGTGCTAAGTCCCCTTCCTCCACAGTGCTGTCCCCTTCCTCCACAGCGCTAAGTCCCCTTCCTCCACAGCGCTAAGTCCCCTTCCTCCACAGCGCTAAGTCCCCTTCCTCCACAGTGCTAAGTCCCCTTCCTCCACACTGCTGTCCCCTTCCTCCACAGTGCTAAGTCCCCTTTCTCCACAGTGCTAAGTCTCCTTCCTCCACAGTGCTAAGTCTCCTTCCTCCACAGTGCTAAGTCTCCTTCCTCCACAGTGCTAAGTCTCCTTCCTCCACAGTGCTAAGTCCCCTTCCTCCACAGTGCTAAGTCCCCTTCCTCCACAGTGCTAAGTCCCCTTCCTCCACAGTGCTAAGTCCCCTTCCTCCACAGTGCTAAGTCTCCTTCCTCCACAGTGCTAAGTCTCCTTCCTCCACACTGCTAAGTCCCCTTCCTCCACACTGCTAAGTCCCCTTCCTCCACACTGCTGTCCCCTTCCTCCACAGTGCTAAGTCTCCTTCCTCCACAGTGCTAAGTCTCCTTCCTCCACACTGCTAAGTCCCCTTCCTCCACAGTGCTAAGTCTCCTTCCTCCACACTGCTAAGTCCCCTTCCTCCACACTGCTAAGTCCCCTTCCTCCACACTGCTGTCCCCTTCCTCCACACTGCTGTCCCCTTCCTCCACAGTGCTAAGTCCCCTTCCTCCACAGTGCTAAGTCCCCTTCCTCCACAGTGCTAAGTCCCCTTCCTCCACAGTGCTAAGTCTCCTTCCTCCACAGTGCTAAGTCTCCTTCCTCCACACTGCTAAGCCCCCTTCCTCCACAGTGCTAAGTCCCCTTCCTCCACAGTGCTAAGTCTCCTTCCTCCACACTGCTAAGTCTCCTTCCTCCACACTGCTAAGTCTCCTTCCTCCACACTGCTAAGTCCCCTTCCTCCACAGTGCTAAGTCTCCTTCCTCCACAGTGCTAAGTCTCCTTCCTCCACAGTGCTAAATCCCCTTCCTCCACAGTGCTAAGTCTCCTTCCTCCACACTGCTAAGTCCCCTTCCTCCACACTGCTAAGTCTCCTTCCTCCACAGTGCTAAGTCTCCTTCCTCCACAGTGCTAAGTCCCCTTCCTCCACAGTGCTAAATCCCCTTCCTCCACAGTGCTAAGTCTCCTTCCTCCACACTGCTAAGTCTCCTTCCTCCACACTGCTAAGTCCCCTTCCTCCACACTGCTAAGTCTCCTTCCTCCACACTGCTAAGTCTCCTTCCTCCACAGTGCTAAGTCCCCTTCCTCCACAGTGCTAAGTCTCCTTCCTCCACACTGCTAAGTCTCCTTCCTCCACACTGCTAAGTCTCCTTCCTCCACAGTGCTAAGTCTCCTTCCTCCACAGTGCTAAGTCTCCTTCCTCCACAGTGCTAAATCCCCTTCCTCCACAGTGCTAAGTCTCCTTCCTCCACACTGCTAAGTCTCCTTCCTCCACACTGCTAAGTCTCCTTCCTCCACAGTGCTAAGTCCCCTTCCTCCACAGTGCTAAATCTCCTTCCTCCACAGTGCTAAGTCCCCTTCCTCCACAGTGCTAAATCCCCTTCCTCCACAGTGCTAAGTCTCCTTCCTCCACAGTGCTAAGTCTCCTTCCTCCACACTGCTAAGTCCCCTTCCTCCACACTGCTAAGTCCCCTTCCTCCACAGTGCTAAGTCCCCTTCCTCCACAGTGCTAAATCTCCTTCCTCCACAGTGCTAAGTCCCCTTCCTCCACAGTGCTAAGTCCCCTTCCTCCACAGTGCTAAGTCCCCTTCCTCCACAGTGCTAAGTCCCCTTCCTCCACAGTGCTAAGTCCCCTTCCTCCACAGTGCTAAGTCCCCTTCCTCCACAGTGCTAAGTCCTTGACTACGTATACTTATGTTAAGTACACTGAAGTTTATATAAAGCTGTGCTCCGTGATCCGGCCGTATTTTTGTTAACCCAACTGAGAATGTAATGAAATGTAAGGTGTGCTTATGGTGTAAGGGGTTGATTGATGCTGTTGGTGTTCGTGTGTGTTACAGGTTAGGCATACGGAGGAGTCTGCAGTGATTTGGCAGCGTGAGGAAAGTGGGTTGCTGTGTACGTCATGTGTCCAACGGCGCCTCGGTGTACTCTCAGCTCTGCTGGCCATGCCCTCGTCAGCATGATGTCTACCCTTATCTGCTTTTCAGGAACGCAAAGCCGTTCGCTCTTACGCCGCATCCCCGACAACACGTACATACGAGTAGACAATCTGGCCAAGACCGGATGGAGGAGTAGGCTTCAAGCCGGCTACATTTAAGACATTAGCAGACGCTCTGGAACTGGGTTGTTTAAGCAGTGTTGAGAGGAGAGTTCCAGAGTCGAGGCGCGAATCTAGAAAATACTCGCTCACCAAAGGCATGGAGGTGGGTGGAGGACCGCAATCTTCTGTTGGGGTACATACCCAAGATGGGCTTAAGTCGTAATGCCATACTGTGGGCCTAAAATGCCCTCTCAGACAGGAAACAATACTCAAGAGTCCCCATGGGTCTAAATTTAACCCCTCTACTCTAAGGAGTCCCTCAAGGCTCAATCCTGGGTCCAGTTTTATTTCATATACAGGATATATAATCAGTGATCTTGCCTCTACTCCAGACCGCAGATGCCTACTTTGACACTACACTGTTCAGCTGCATCTGCACAAGCTGCATTAGAAGCTCCAGGGTTTATTTAACGCCTGCTCCGTTCCAGCACAAATCACTGTAGGTTTAAATACTAAATAACTCTGTACAGGTAGGGTAGGGTCGAAAGTCCCCATGAGCTCAGACACTGCCCCGACAGGGGCTAAAACCTAGACAGAATAGTACAGAGTTATATACAGAAGGAGAGCACCACCTGGCAGTTTCAAGCCAGTGCTGGTACCTAGAGAGAAGAGAAACTCAGCATAGCATATTTCAGTAAATACTCTGATTAGTGGTCACCTAATCGCTTCACACAGTCACCAACCTCAGTCTGTGTAAACACCTTACCTGTGTAAGTCATTTCCTTCTGGACTTCGGCGCGGGGGACAGCTTATTCAAATAACCAAAGACAACTAAACAACCCTGCAGTAGGATCATTCTACAGTAGACAAAAACTTTGGTGTAGTTCCACATATGGCCTGAAGATGGTGCTGAATCCACAGATCATTCAGTTCTCCTGGTAAGGATCCACTACTACTTAAACTGTAGGACTGACAGATTTCTCCACTAAAGGGCCAACATGGGAAAGTAAATTTACTTCACTTTATTTTTAATAAAAGAATTTGATTTAGCAGCTCAGTTAATCCACAATTTACGATAAAGTCAATCATAAGAGATGAAACGCTGTTTATACCAGTCAAATGACGTATTTACAGCTGTAATGTTAAATATTCCAGAGTATGTGATGGGGTTTCCTAGCTTTCTAATGCAGGTACAGCAGCTTTATTAGCCTCACTTAGGACCCTCTGTGTTAGCTAACGTTAGCATCTGAAGCTAATCCCAGTGTAGTGAATCCTTTACTCTCCAGATGGAGATGAAGCTCCACCAGCACTATGATACTCCAGTAAGAGCTCCAGAGTGTAAACTAGGACGGGATGATGATGTTCTGATCCATATGTGTAGAGTTATTACTCTGTAGAGAGCATTACTACATCAGGAGACCAGCTAGGAGAAGCTAACGCTGTTAGCGCTTATGCTAACACCCACAGAGTGAGTGTTTCTGTTCATATTAACACTCGACAGAGAAAAATAAAAGCTGGGTTTGGTTCTCCACACGGTTCTGTGTTCAGGTGCACTATGACTATAATGGTCGGGTTCGGGCAGTGTCTGAGCTCGTGGTGAGTTTTAGGCTCTGCACTAGCTGGAATATTATTAGATGGAACGCTGAGCACGATTGTAAGTCACTCTGGACGTAATGTAAATGTAAATGTTCAGTTGGTTCTTGTTTGGGTTCCTGTTTCTGCAGTGTGTATGTGGATGAACATCTTTACACAGTGAATACTTCTACATTAAACTCTGCAGGTACAGGTGTGTGTGGTGTAAACTCATGAATAAATGCAAAATG
>JAMWET010004120.1:12500-27500 GCA_024036415.1 Prochilodus magdalenae | reverse complement strand
AAGAATCCACTAGAGGTCACTAGATGCACCTTTACTGTTCTTATTCAAGGAGGAACACTAGATGTCACTAGAACAGAATGATAACCCAGCCTATAAAACACGTACATGACCACTTTACTCTTTACTGCACTTGATGGATGCGATTTGGAAGTCTGCGGTCATCCGTTAGGCGAGTCACAACGTCACATGACCTCAATAAACCAATGAACTTCAAGGAGTTACATTTGACACAGATGTGAGCTAATGGCACACACAGTATTGCGGATGAGTGAACATTTTAAATAGTTCATCCCGTAAAAAGGGCTGATAGGTGTCTGTCCAGGTACTCCAGCGGACGGAGGACTGGGAGTTAATAATCCGGACTGTCCGGCCTAAAACCGGATGTGGGGTTCAGGTGTCAATCACTCACTGCATCATCAGTAAAGGAATGAAAGTTAAGGCCGTGGTGTCTGATAATGTGGCCAGGCGGAAGCGTGCAAACTGTAAACAGAAGAGGGCCGAGAACGGATCCCTGGGGAACACCCTGAGCAAGCGAAGCAAACCAGGACAGGGCTGTGCCAGGAAAGCTGTGCCCACGGCAGAAACACCGGGGGGATCAGTGAATGAAGAGTCTAAGAGGCGGATGGATGTAATAATTATACTTTAATTGAATAAGTAACAGTTCTTCATGATCCATGTACAGTAGGAGCCCAGTCCGTATGTGTACGTGTGTGCTGTCCACTCCAGCGGCTCTGGGCTGTGGAAGACTACAGATGTCCATGTTGCTCCAGTCACTTCTGTCGTAGAAGCGTCTGCGCCGTCGTGGTCTTTTGTGCGAACTCAAAACATCCCTTTAAACGTTTCACTGACGTTTCTCTCCGCCTAGCAGGTTTAAAACAAACCCGCTGAGTATGTGCAACCAGAGAACAGCTCTATAGCAAAATCACTATTTATAAAAATATTCTGTCTGGATATTTACACATGTACTTATTTGGTAACGTGAGGATTTGGGTTACTGGTCTGGGAGTGTATAACTGGGAGGGGGCTCGGAAGCCCCTACACCTTTAGGAGACACCATGCTGGCGTGACAGGTTTCCTTGGAGACTGAAACCGTAGAGCTGGAACGGGACGTGGGCTGCGTGAGCGAGGCGTCCCATTGGATGAGGGATAAACTCCGGCCTTCCCAGAAGGCATTGTGCTTTTGAGATAGGCTTAGCACGTTTAGATTATTTGCTTTGTTTTTGTTTATTTGTGTGTTTGTTTGTTTGTTTGTTGTTTTAAAGGCAAATACACTTGCACACAAAACAGTGCAAAGAGGGTTTAAGCCAACCTAGCAATGCCCGACTCAAGTGCCCAAGTTTTTGGCTATTTGGATAGCAGAAGCTTCGAGGGTCCTCCTGAGAGTCCCACCAACATGCTGCACAGGTTTGCCGTATCCCGCTCTTTCCCGGGTTTCAAATGAACCTCCCTGCAGATAACGTGTCCTATAGGAAGAGGTCAGCGGAAGTGTCTCCAGACATGTTGGTGTTCACTTCTTTAGTTTGAGCACTGCAGCTACAAAGCTAATGTAGCTAACACATATTGGAAGCTTTAACTGTACTTGTTAGCATTGTGCTAACGGCATGCTTTGATCAAACCGTGTGGAGATGTTCAGGATCTCTAACAGGCTTGCTAATGTGGGTTCTGATACTGTATTACCCAATGCTAACGAGGCTACATAATGAAAACTATGGAGGCTCATTGTTATTAGGAGGCTAATGTAGCTAACACATAATGGACGCTTATGCTCCGCTTGTTAGCATGGTGCTAACTGCATTCTTTGATCCAGTGTATTACAGACTTACTAAAGTGGGTTCTGTTACTGCATGACTTATCCTACAATGCTCATGAAGCTAAGTAGCGAAAACTATGGAGTCTCCTTATTTAGCTTCCTGTAACCCAGATACCGAGCATATATCGGCCTGCTAGCTTAATCAGGTCGGCAGCCCACCAATCGTTTGTCATATCTGGTCCACCCTCGGATCACCCAGATTCCTGTCCTGTGTGTAACGACCTTTGAACCATGAGCTTTGCCATTAGCAGGCCAATGGTAGTCTAGCTATCAGGGTCATGGAAGCTAATGCTAATATGTGTAAACAATGGGGACATGCTCAGGGAAGGGTGTAGCTATGCTAACACACGTTTACCCATATTTGTAGCTTCCATAACAGCAAATAAGCTAATTAGTAGAACCCTGGATCATTGTCTGGGTTCCGAAAGGCCTTCTTCACCTTCCTCTAGGTCTAGTCTGGGAGGAAGGAGCCAAAGGCCACCTCCCTCACAGTGGAGGAAAGCTCAGGATAGACCTCTCGGTTCCAGCGGAGATGTTGTGCTTTGGATGCTGGTATGCTAATGCTAAATGACCATGCTGGCTGACCAGCCATGCTGTCTTGTTCACAGTGGTGGTGAAGGTAACCAGACGTCCCCCCTGGTGGAGGGATACATGCTGCAGGGTGCTGGGAGATAAAATAGTCCCCCAAGGAAACTTAATATTTCCAGGTATTTAAAATTTCTATCGTTAACATTCCATACACACTCAGAAGACATGTGTAGGTCCACTGGTGGTTTAGACAGTCAATACAGTGTCTTTATGTGCGTTCTAGACATGGAGAACCCTGGTTCCCCTTACTACCACCACTGTAAACCATCTCACACCCAGCCCACTCTCAGTCACTCTGTTTACACCTCAGGGATGTTAAAAGCCAAGGCCATTCCTGGTCCTGTATTGTTTTATATTTGGTTCTACGGTTGGTTCTAACAGTGGGTTCTTATTCATGGCTTCCCCAGTCTCAGCCTAAACCCCCCCCACAGTCCCTTCTTTAATGTTACTGTATGTGGACGATGGTGGACAGTATAGGGATTATTCAGTTCCGGTCTACACCTGGTTCCTAAACGCCACCTGGACTCATCCCTAGACAGGAAGTACCTGGCGTGGTTCTCTGTGATGCTCGTCTGCAGTGTGTTTCAGAGTAGACACAGTCACTGTGCCATATGCTGATCTCTGTGTTGGAATGGTTTTGGGAAATCAGATCCAGATCACTGGTCACAGGGCCACGCCGGTTACGCAAGCCTGTGTCACAGAGGGACACGCTAAGGCCCGCTCTGCTCATCGTGGCTTTTGAAGTCCAGCCTGTGTCTGAAACGTCCAGTGATGGTTGGCTGACCGGTCCCGGTCCTCCTGGTGACAATCACCACTAGATACATATTCGCCCAACTTGAATTAATGTCGCATCAGACATTCACCAGCTAACGTTAGCATTAGCACGCAGGTCTGTTTGGCTAGGATGAGCATCTAAAAGGACCCAATGGATGTGACTTGACTGCGTAATTCTCACCATTTCATTCACAGTTAAATGATGATTGTCTGTCATTCCTGGTGAATGTCAGGCGTCCCATGTGACCAAACCACTGACTGTTTGTGCTCAGAGCTCAAACCAAAAGGAGCATTCAGACGTGGAGGTTAATGAGCTGCTATCACTAAATTAGCAGTATCTACTTGAATCAGTCCTTTGATGGATGGGGGTTAAAAAGGATGCACCTTTTAATAGCGTTGATCATCGCTGACTGGAGCGTTAACATACCATCGCTGTCCAGTGAGAGACATGTATCTGTTTTTGATTTATGTTTTTATGCGTCATTTGAACACTGCTGCTGCTGCTGTTTACACTGGGTGACAATTTCATGATGAATGGACAGCAGAAATGGGAAAGTCTGGTCCTGTTGACTTACATTAAAATGAAATCAGGGTTTTGGCCTCTCCTGTGAAGTCAACGTTTTGGAGATACTAGTTTTTCTTTGGATGGTGGTAAATAGTCATCGGGACCCGATAGAACCAATCACTGACTCTGGAGCCGCCACTGCAGTAAGCACTGCAACAGGAGCGGTTTCGGAAAATGTGCACTGGGAGCAGCCAAGACGCCAAGGACGCAGCATGGCTACGACTCTAACACACACAGATCAAGCTGAGATAGCAGAGGGTCGATGTGTAGGAACCGAACCACTAGAACCTGAGTTACGAATACACAAAGTCCGGGTTTCAGGGACTGTGCTGCCTTGAGCTCGTTATGCTCGCTTGACGAGTCAGTTTATATTTCATGGTTTTATGAATTGATGCTTTCCCGTCAGAGTTCTGAGCTACTAGCACATATGCATGCATATCAGCAACTGCCTGCTGGGATACCATAGCAACAGCCTAACAACACCCTCGCAACCACTTGGCATAACAGTAACAACCTAACAGCACCCTAGCAGCCACCTGGAAAAATGTAAAAACCTGGAAAAACAGTCCATCGGACCATCTGCCATAACAGCAGTAGCCTAGCAACACCCTAGTAACCTCCTGGGACAACCGCAACAGCCTAGCCACCATATGGGATAGCAGCAACACCCTAGCAACACCCCAGCAACCATCTGGAATAACAGAAACAGCCTAGCAACACCCTAGCAACCACCTGGAATAACCTGCCATTACAGCAGTAGCTTAGCAACACCTTGACAACCTCCTTGAATCACACCAACAGCCCTGAAACTACCTGGGATAAAAGAAACAGCCTAGCAACATCCCAGCAGCTACCAGGGATAACATGAACACCCCAGCAACCACCTGGCATACCAGCAACAGCCTAGGAACATCTTAACAACGGTCGGATCTTAGACGCTTCACACACGTTGCCTTGTACAGACTCACATACCACCACACATATACATACATATTAGCAGTCACCTGGGATACCATAGCAACAGTCCCCCAAGACATTAGCAGCCAACTGGGATACCATAGCAACAGTCTACATAAATATTAGCAACCACCTGGGATACCAGCGCAACAGTCTACCAAGACATTAGCAGCCAGCTGGGATACCATAGCAGCGGTCTACCAATACAGTAGCAGCCAGCTGGGATACCAGAGCAACAGTCTACCAAGACATTAGCAGCCAGCTGGGATACCATAGCAGCGGTCTACCAAGACATTAGCAGCCACCTGGGATGCCATAGCAACGGTCTATTAAGACATTAGCAACCACCTGGAATAATACCAATAGACAGCTACACCGCTCATAATCCCACCTGCATCATAAAGAACCCCTTCTTTATGTCAGGTGGGTTAGCGTGTCAGGTGGGTTAGCATGTCAGGTGGGTTAGCGTGTCAGGTGGGTTAGCGTGTCAGGTGAATGTCAGGTGGGTTAGCGTGTCAGGTGGGTTAGAGTGTCAGGCGGGTTAGAGTGTCAGGCGAGTTAGAGTGTCAGGTGGGTTAGCGTGTCAGGTGGGTTAGAGTGTCAGGCGGGTTAGAGTGTCAGGCGAGTTAGAGTGTCAGGTGGGTTAGCGTGTCAGGTGGGTTAGAGTGTCAGGTGGGTTAGAGTGTCAGGCGAGTTAGAGTGTCAGGTGGGTTAGCGTGTCAGGTGGGTTAGAGTGTCAGGTGGGTTAGAGTGTCAGGTGGGTTAGCGTGTCAGGTGGGTTAGAGTGTCAGGTGGGTTAGAGTGTCAGGTGGGTTAGAGTGTCAGGTGGGTTAGAGTGTCAGGTGGGTTAGAGTGTCAGGTGGGTTAGCGTGTCAGGTGGGTTAGAGTGTCAGGTGGGTTAGAGTGTCAGGTGGGTTAGAGTGTCAGGCGAGTTAGAGTGTCAGGTGGGTTAGCGTGTCAGGTGGGTTAGAGTGTCAGGTGGGTTAGAGTGTCAGGTGGGTTAGAGTGTCAGGCGAGTTAGAGTGTCAGGTGGGTTAGCGTGTCAGGTGGGTTAGAGTGTCAGGTGGGTTAGCGTGTCAGGTGGGTTAGAGTGTCAGGCGGGTTAGAGTGTCAGGCGGGTTAGAGTGTCAGGCGGGTTAGAGTGTCAGGTGGGTTAGCGTGTCAGGTGGGTTAGCGTGTCAGGTGGGTTAGAGTGTCAGGTGGGTTAGCGTGTCAGGTGGGTTAGAGTGTCAGGTGGGTTAGAGTGTTAGGTGGGTTAAAGTGTCAGCTGAATGTCAGGTGGGTTAGAGTGTCAGGTGGGTTAGCGTGTCAGGTGGGTTAGCGTGTCAGGTGGGTTAGCGTGTCAGGTGGGTTAGAGTGTTAGGTGGGTTAAAGTGTCAGCTGAATGTCAGGTGGGTTAGAGTGTCAGGTGGGTTAGCGTGTCAGGTGGGTTAGCGTGTCAGGTGGGTTAGCGTGTCAGGTGGGTTAGAGTGTTAGGTGGGTTAAAGTGTCAGCTGAATGTCAGGTGGGTTAGAGTGTCAGGTGGGTTAGAGTGTCAGGTGGGTTAGCGTGTCAGGTGGGTTAGCGTGTCAGGTGGGTTAGCGTGTCAGGTGGGTTAGAGTGTCAGGTGGGTTAGCGTGTCAGGTGGGTTAGAGTGTTAGGTGAATGTCAGGTGGGTTAGAGTGTCAGGTATGTTAGCGTGTCAGGTGGGTTAGAGTGTTAGGTGAATGTCAGGTGGGTTAGAGTGTCAGGTATGTTAGAGTGTCAGGTGAATATCAGGTGGGTTAGAGTGTCAGGCGGGTTAGCGTGTCAGGTGGGTTAGAGTGTCAGGTGAATGTCAGGTGGGTTAGAGTGTCAGGTGGGTTAGAGTGTCAGGTATGTTAGAGTGTCAGGTGAATGTCAGGTGGGTTAGAGTGTCAGGTATGTTAGAGTGTCAGGTGAATGTCAGGTTAAGACTGATGTATGTCACTACTGTTGATATTAAACCTCGTATCTCCAGAACGATAACTTTACAGCAGAAGGAAAAACATACTCTACTTTTAAAGGACGTCAATGGAACCAGACTTTCTGCCGGGTCATTTCAGACCTTGTTTTTGGTCCCCTGGTTATGAAATGTGGACACGGTGTAGAGGGTACCTTCAAATAAGGTCAAAAACAAGTTTTGTCCCAACAGCAGTAATATGTAAATGAGCTCTGCTCTGATTGGCTGTGACTAATTTGAAAAAGCTTTGCAAGCTGTAAGACTCCTTATAACATGAGTGTGAGTGGGTGGAGCTAGTGAGCTATAGGTGGTGATTATGTTGGTTCTTGTGAAATCCCAAAAAGGGCGGCTTTAGTTGTTCCCAGTTTGGGCTGTACGGAGCGGGGGCGGAGCAGGGAGTGCATTCCGGTCTCACGCTCCAGGATACGGGCCCCTGAAATGCTCCAGGTGGGTTTTGCAGCGTTGGCTTTTATACTGAGCGGGGAGAACTGAGGTAGTCCTCTTTTAAGGTGACGTGATGTGGAATGACCCAGATCTATCTCCTGCCTGGCTGCTGGAGAGCGATAATAGCGGCGTTGCCGACCTGTTTAGAGGGGGAACACAGGAGCAGTTTGCTAAAACATCAGCGGGACCCACTTTAAAAGACTTTCCCTGACGCTGTGATGCGTCCTCCACCAGTTTTAGAAAGGTGCCTCCATCAGCAGTGTTCCACAGTCGTTCCTCCATCTCAGTATTATTGCTAATGTCTGTTCAGTTCGTTATTGCTTCGAGAACGTGGCCTAATGGACCACACACGTACTCTCTAACCACACACACATACACGCATATACAAGAAACACCGTCCGTCCGTCCGTCTGTCTGAACCGGTAATGAACAGAGATGGGCAGGGTTACACAGTGGCATGCAAAAGTTTGAGCCCCTCAGGAGATCAGGGGCATCCTTTACTGAGGCCTTTAATGAGCTTGACTTCCCAAGCCTCGTCCCAACACCCAGCAGCCAAGGCTGCTCCTCTACGCAGCTGCCCAGCACTCTGACCACTACTGTAACTGATCCCCACAGAGCAGGAGAAGCTGTAAGAGGATAGCCGAGTGTTTCAGGGAGCCAGTTTCTCAGTTCCTAAAGTCAAATAAACAAGAGGACACTGATCCTAAACACACTCTAAAATCCAACATGGACGACCTACATAGGTGCTAACTGAGGGCTTAGCCAAGGCCCTCACAGTCCCCCAACGCTGTGTGGGTGGACCTCAAAAGAGCAAGACGGACCAAAAACTTAGCAGAACTAGAACCGCTACGGGGAAGAATGAGAAACATCACCCAAGCAAGAAGAACTGAGAGACTCTAGCTGAAGAACTAAAGAACCAACAGGCTCTAGAACTGAGAGGCTCTAGCTGAAGAACCGAGAGGCTCTAGCTGAAGAACTAAGAGGCTCTAGTTGAGGAACTGAGAGGCTCTAGCAGAAGAACCAAAGGAATCTAGCTGAAGAACTGAGAGGCTCTAGCTGAAGAACTCAGAGGCTCTAGCTGAAGAACCGAGAGGCTCTAGCTGAAGAACTGAGAGGCTCTAGCAGAAGAACTGAGAGGCTCTAGCTGAAGAACTGAGAGGCTCTAGCTGAAGAACCGAGCGGCTCTAGCTGAAGAACCAAAGGACTCTAGCTGAAGAACTGAGAGGCTCTAGCTGAAGAACCAAGCGGCTCTAGCTGAAGAACCGAGCGACTCTAGCTGAGGAACTGAAGGACTCTAGCTGAAGAACTGAGAGGCTCTAGCTAATGAATCAAAGGACTCTAACTGAAGAACTGAAGGACTCTAGCTGAAGAACTGAGAGGTTCTAGCTGAAGAACTGAGAGATTCTAGCTGAAGAACTGAGAGGTTCTAGTTGAAGAACTGAAGGACTCTAGCTGAAGAACTGAGAGGCTCTAGCTGAAGAACCGAGAGGCTCTAGCAGAAGAACTGAGAGGCTCTAACAGGAGAACTAAGAGGCTCTAGCTGAAGAACTGAGAGGCTCTAGCTGAAGAACTGAGAGGCTCTAGCTGAAGAACTGAAGGACTCTAGCTGAAGAACCGAGAGGCTCTAGCTGAAGAACCGAGAGGCTCTAGCTGAAGAACTGAGAGGCTCTAGCTGAAGAACCGAGAGGCTCTAGCTGAAGAACTGAGAGGCTCTAGCTGAAGAGCCGAAGGACTCTAGCTGAAGAACTGAGAGGCTCTAGCTGAAGAACCAAAGAACTCTAGCTGAAGAACTGAGAGGCTCTAGCTGAGGAACTGAGAGGCTCTAGCTAAAGAACTGAGAGGCTCTAGCTGAAGAACCGAGAGGCTCTAGCTGAAGAACCGAGAGGCTCTAGCTGAAGAACCAAAGGACTCTAGCTGAAGAACTGAGCGGCTCTAGCTGAAGAACTGAGAGGCTCTAGCTGAAGAACTGAGAGGCTCTAACTGAAGAACCGAGAGGCTCTAGCTGAAGAACTGAGAGGCTCTAGCTGAGGAACTGAAGGACTCTAGCTGAGGAACTGAAGTACTCTAGCTGAAGAACCGAGAGGCTCTAGCTGAAGAACCGAGAGGCTCTAGCTGAGGAACTGAAGGACTCTAGCTGAGGAACTGAAGGACTCTAGCTGAGGAACTGAAGGACTCTAGCTGAAGAACTGAGAGGCTCTAGCTGAAGAACCGAGAGGCTCTAGCTGAAGAACCGAGAGGCTCTAGCTGAAGAACCGAGAGACGCTAGCTGAAGAACCGAGAGGCTCTAGCTGAAGAACTGAGAGGCTCTAGCTGAAGAACCGAGAGGCTCTAGCTGAAGAACCGAGAGGCTCTAGCTGAAGAACTGAGAGGCTCTAGCTGAAGAACCGAGAGACTCTAGCTGAAGAACCGAGAGGCTCTTTATCTTCCCGCCTGTGGAGATCAGCTCATCTTTCACTCGCTCAGCTGTCCCCAGTAGTGGACCCACATTTAGCCAGGGGTGCCCAAACTTCCTCATGCCACCGTATGGGCACGTATCATGTACTGAGAGCGGTTCATATCGTCGTGGCTTGTCTGTGATCCGGGGTATGAAATTCCGTTGGCGGAGATATTTTTGTATTTGTGCAAATACCCAAAATGCAGCGCTGCTCTTCACGCACACTCCAGAGCCCACTCTGTTAATCATCCACTCTCATCAAGAGCCCTGTCACAAAGCAGGGGTGCTGGTGGTCCTGCAGCCAGCCGTGAGGGTCCTGAGCAGCGCTTTCAGTGTTCAGGCACGGCATGTGGACCACCAGCCTCGTGTCGGGGGCTCCTAGCCTCAATCTGCGAGACGACACTTCCCTGGAAAGGGAAAGAACGGGAGCACTGACCTCCTGAACCCGCTTAACTTGACCCTGGTCCAGCCTGCCACACCTGCTCCATCCTCCTCCTCCCAAGTCCCTGATTGGCTGGATCAGGTGTATTACACGTGAGGAGGCCGGCTTACTGCACACCGGTGGAACTAACTCCGCAGGAGAGTAGCTCTCTAGGGACAGGGATATTAGGGGGGTTCTCTTTTTGGGGTTTTGGTTCTTCTTTAGTGGTTTTTCTTCATGCTCTTAGGAAGGTTCTTCTTTTGAGACATGGTTCCTCTCTGTGGTTCTTTCTCATGCTCTTAGGAAGGTTCTTCTTTTGAGGCTGGGTTCTTCTCAGTGATTCATCTTTGGGCACTTGGGGGAGTTCCTCCTTTTGAGTCTTGGTTCATTACAGTGGTGCTTCTTCGTGCATCTGGGGAGGTTCTTCTTTTGAGGTTTGGTTCCTTTTAGTGGTTCTTTGGCATGTTCCTTAAGCTTTAAACTTTTGAGTCTTGGTTCCTCTCAGTGGTTCTTTATTATGTTCTTGGAGGGTCTCTCTTTCTTAGTCTTGGTTCCTCTTAATGGCTCTTACTAAGGGTTTTAGGAAGGTTCTCTTTTTTAGTCTTGGTTCCTCTCAATGGTTCTTTTTCATGCTTATGGGGAGGTACTCTGTTCCCTTCAGTGGTTACTCCTCCCCTACTCCTCCTGACGAGTTTCTCCTTTTTTCCCTCTACGGTTGGTTCCTCTGAGTGGTTCTTCTCCATCATCTAAGTGAGATTCTCTTATAGAGTCTTGGTTCCTCTGAGTTCTTCTTCTTAATGCACTTAAGAAGGTTAGATTTTGGAGTCTTGGTTCCTCTCAGTGGTTCTTCCTTATTTTGAGTCTTAGTCGCTCTCAGTGGTTCTTCCTCATGATGAGTCTTGGTTCTTCTCAGTGGTCTTGGTTCCTCTGAGTGCTTCTTATTTATCATCTAAGTGAGATTCTCTTATAGAGTCTTGGTTCCTCTGAGTGCTTCTTCTTCATGCACTTAAGAAGGTTAGATTTTGGAGTGGTTCTACCGTATGCTGATTCTTGGCTCCTGTCTGTGTTTTTTCTTTATAGTCTTAGGAAAGATCTCATTTTGAGTCTTGGTTCCTCTCAGTGGTTGAGTCTTGATGATGAGTCTTGGTTCTTCTCAATGGTCTTCGTTCTTCAGAGTGTTCTTCTTCATAGTCAGGGGAGGTTTTCCTTTTGAGTCTTGGTCCCTCTCAGTGGTTAAGTCTTGATGATGAGTCTTGGTTCCTCTCAGTGGGTCTTCTCAGTGTTCTTGGTTCCTCTGAGTAGTTCTTCTACATGATCTTGGTGAGGTTCTGTTTTTCCGTATTTCTGACCCAGTGAAGCTTATTAGGGGTTAGTAGGCCTTATTTGGGGGATAATGAGGAACCCTCCATATAACCGGAATCTATGTCCTCAGTGTTCTAAGCTCTGCTAACGTGTACCACACTGGAGAAGCTCCTCCGGTTAGCTCGCAGTAGAACCCTGCTCAGGAGCAGATCAGACAGTTGGTGGGCTATGCTGCTAGCATCCCACTACCAGCACACGCTGCTCTATGATGTAGTCAGTGCTGTTGGAGCTCAGTGCGGTACGGAGGTGGCAGGTTCCTCGCTCTCCCCTGCATGCCGATAGGAGACTGCCAAAAGCCTACGAAGCAGCCGTGGGCTGAGCTGCTCCGCCAGCGCCCGTGCAGACCGCTTGTGAAGGGGTTTGTTGAGAATCCTGATTTAGAGCTGTCGAGCTGTGCATAATGTGTCTTCTGCCGAGACTAACACCTGCGCTCTGCAGCCCCCCGCAGCCCCCCGCAGCCCCCCGCACCGAGGTGGGACATTGTGTTCCCTCCGTATTTGCACACATACAAACGGGCAGTTGGTAATGAGATGCGCTTGAGTTTGTATCGGTCTGTACGGACGCTGCCCGTCTCTGGAAGCCCGTCTGGGTGTGAAGAGCGTTGGGCTGTGCTGCTCCTCAGTCTGTCGCTTTCCCAGCACGCCCGCTCTCTAAGGCAGGCCTGAAAGGAGGTGACGGAGCGCTGTAGGAAGTGAGAGTCCGAGGTTCTGCTGAACCAATAAACTACAGTCTCGGTCCAGTGACTGGCCTGTCCTCTAAGGTGCATAGTTTAGCCAACATGGAGAACAAGGCTGATTGAATACGGGGTTTGTCTGGGCCCTTTGTGGGGTACGCTAAGTAAAACCTGCACGCTGTGTTAGTCAGGCTATGACTCGCTGCTCTGACCCCCGAAAGGTCCGCTAACGTCCCTCACACATAACGTCCCCCACACATCATAACGTCCCTCACACATCATAACGTCCCCCACACATCATAACGTCCCCCACACATCATAACGTCCCCACACATCATAACGTCCCCCACACATCATCATAAACATAATGCCTATAGACTGTCCTGATCAAGTACCGATGTACAGTAGATGCATGAGATGGTTCAGTGGTAGACTAATAACAGTAATAATAATAATAATAATAATAATAATAATAATAATACATGATCATAACGATGCTAATAATTTGATTTAGATTTCATAATTTAATAATTAATTATTCAAGTAAAATTTACATAGCACCTTTCTAATGCATAATGGTGCATGTGATCATGTGACCATATCTACAGAGAGTATAGATCACCAATAATAATATTATGTAATTAATATGTTTTTTGGTCAAAATTCCAATATTAGCTTTGTTTCTTGGTTTTCTGATGCATGTAAAGCATCAGTGGGTATGAACAATACACTATTATTATTATTATTATTATTAATTTTATTATTATTATTGTTGTTGTTGTTGTTTTGTTATTGTTGTTGTTGTTGTTGTTAAATAAGAAATGAATTTTAAATCTGCTATTTAAAAAAACTAATAATAAAACACTGTATGAATTAAGCTGTGATGTAGTTAATTTCCAGCTAACGAGTCACAGTACATACCGCATCGTGACCTCAGTATCGTATCGTGAGGTGGGCAGTAATAAATCAGAATTACAGTAGTAGATTTGTAGTCGTGTTTGTTAAAGAATGAATTTAAACCAAACATTATATGTTTATATATGTGTTATATATAAATGTATATATAAATATATGAATTAAATTTATTTTTAATCTATTTAAATTTCCAAATTAGAATCTCAAATATGATATCAAATGAACCAGTGGATTGAGTTCTCCTATGAAGCAAAGCCCAATTCATGTACATAGAAAGTTTGGATTTTCTTTAAATCGGTTCTGAATCGCACTATTGAAATATGTTATAACAGTTAAAATAGCAGATTTATAATTCATTTCCTGCTTACATCAAAGAATGGATCGTTTATGTGAATAGAAAGTTTAAAATTTCATTAAATCCGTTATAAATACTTCATTAGTTTTCTAAGTATATGAACCAAATCTATTATGGAATAAATTTATATCTAAAAAATATCGATTTATAATGGCTCTCATGTCACATGACAGATTGTTTATGTAAATAGCAGGTTTATATCATCACTGTCCAAAAAATTAGAAAAATATTTTTTTTGGGGGGTATATAAATTGACTGCAGCTTCTGTCTGTTACAGTAGGTGAAAATCCCAGCACGGCTGGACCAATAGGAATTCTCCAAAACAGCCGGGAATGGACCCTCAGTTTCCACCGTGGAGGTTCTTTGGACAGAGACGATATTCAACCTTCATTCAACCTTCATTTACCCTTCATTCAACCTTCATTCAACCTTCATTTAACCTTCATTCAACCTTCATTTAACCTTCATTCAACCTTCATTCACCCTTCATTTAACCTTCATTTAACCTTCATTTAATCTTCATTCACCCTACCCACTAACAGACTTTGGTGGGAGGCCTATAGTAGGTGGTCTATCTGAAGGTGAGGTTGGAGAAGCGGCTGGACGCTCACAGCAGCCCCGTCCTGGCCCTGAGCTCTGAACGTTTGAGGGGACGGGGTAGATGTGCACACCTCCCTAAATCAGACCCTGAAGGCTCCGTGGTTTGGGTCAGGCGGGTCACAGTGGTGCAGAGACCGACACGTAGAGCTCTACAGCATTAGCAGACAGCCCGTCTCCCTCGCTCTGCCTGTTCGGGAAGGGTCGGCCCCGCGCGCCTCTAACGCAATTCTCTGCTCAGTCGCCCAGATGCACACACACACACACAAACACACTCGCGCACACACGTGTGAACACACACACTCGCGCACACACACACACGTCTGAGTGGTGCTTGCGTAGGTAGTGCGGTTCTAAAGGGGAGTTTTTCATGTGTCAAATAACCCTGTGTACCGTGTGCACCTCCAGCAAGTCCCTGTGGGCATTTTTGACTCCGCAGTGCTAGTCAGTTGTGCCAAAGCTGAAAAAAATAAAACCAAACAAACGGAAGGAAAGAAAGGAAGGAATGGAAAACAGAAAATAGGCCTTATTTTTAAAAGACCTCTCCGTCCTCCAGAAAGCAATACTCCACACGAATCATAACGTAACCTAAGCGAGATATTTACACGGCGAAGATTCCCAACTCAACTATGTTTATGAAAACAGAAGGAACGACAGATTCAAGTTTCCGTGCAGGATTGAAAAAGTCTCTCTGGCCTTTTCTCACCCCTCACATGAACTGTGCAGCATCTCTTCCACTCATCCCTCTCACTCTTACCCACACACGGACACGCACTCGCTCCCTCTCGCGCACACCTGCACAGTTCCCAGCCTCTCCGTTATGGCACTTTGCATTGTTCTGCATTGTTTGTTTGTTTGTTTGTTGCTCGTTTAAATATCCAGTGTCTCCAGGAACAAAAGAATAAATCAACAGGTATCAAAAAAAGGGTGGGCTATATCTCGGACTCCCTGCGGTAGGACCTTTGCTCCAGGCTCCGCTGGGGGTTCTGCAGGTGCCGTTCGAAGTCGTGCCGCTGCGCGGTTCTATCGGGACTGACGCTCAGCGCCCTCTCTCGCTCTCCTCCGTCCTCCTCCTCTTCCTCGCGGCTGAGAAAGGCCAGCTCGTTCTCGTAGCAGAAAGAGTTGGCGGCGGGTGCCGCCAGGTA
>JAMWET010004120.1:0-5000 GCA_024036415.1 Prochilodus magdalenae | reverse complement strand
GAGTCACCGTCTGTGTTAATCTACATATAGTCATGTATATAATCTACATAGTTATGTATTTAATCTGCATATTTTGTCGTTTATTTAATCTGCACACAGTCATGTATTTAAATGGAGTTTATTGTCTGCAGGAGATCATAGTTGCGGCTAGATGAGCTGGAACTGTGATTGGCAGTGAGCTGAACGCTAAGTGCCAGACAGATTCTGTGTGAGGGAGAGAGCTGAGCTTCAGTCTGGTAAGACAGCGATGCTATTCTTCTACAAAGCTACCGCTGATAATACTGATCATGTGGAGATTAGAGGAGCCAGATTAGCTCTCTCTCATCTCACTCGCTCTGTAAATTTGGACTAGAATGGATTGAAAGTTGAAGTTTGAAGTTGGAGCCTGTTTAGCATCTCTTATTGTCTGGCGCTCGTTAGATCGTGCCACACTCAGCATGAAAGCATAACTACTCTTTTTAAAACTATGGTTCTTTAGGGGTTCTTCATAGAACCATTGTGAGCCGATACAATCATACCATCACAACATACAGCACAATCACACCGTCACAACATACAGTACAATCACACCCATCCACACGATTACCAGTACAATCCCAACCAATCACAAACCATTTACAGTACAATCACACCATCACAACATACAGCACAATCACACCATCACAACATACCGTACAATCACACCATCACAACATACAGTACAATCACACCATCACAACATACAGTACAATCATACCATCACAACATACAGCACAATCATACCATCATAACATACAGTACAATCATACCATCACAACATACAGCACAATCACACCATCACAACATACCATACAATCATACCATCACAACATACAGTACAATCACACCATCACAACATACAGTACAATCACACCATCACAACATACCGTACAATCACACCATCACAACATACAGTACAATCATACCATCACAACATACAGCACAATCACACCATCACAACATACAGTACAATCATACCATCACAACATACAGTACAATCACACCATCACAACATACAGTACAATCACACCATCACAACATACCGTACAATCACACCATCACAACATACAGTACAATCATTACCATCACAAACATACGAGCCCACAATCCTACCATCCACAACATACAGTAACAATACACACCATCACAACATAACCGTACAACTCACACCATCAACAACATACAGCACCCAATCACACCCATCACACAACATACAGCACAATCCCACCATCCACAACATTACAGTACAATCCTTACCATCAACAACATTACAGTACACTCACACCACCACACTATACAGTACAAGCACCCCATCACAAACATTACAGTACAATCATACCATCACAACATACAGCACAATCACACCATTCACAACAGTACCGTTACAATCACACCAACACAAAACTAACATTACAATCACACCATCCCAAACATACAGTTACAATCGTTACCATAAAACGTACATTACAACACACCATCACAACGTACAGTACACTCACCACCGTCACAACATACAGTACAATTAAACACCAGTCACAACATTACAGTGACACTCATCACCGTCAAAACATTACAGTACAAATCACACCATCACAACATACCGTACGCAGTAACACCATCACAACATAAGTACAATCACACCTATCACAACATACAGTACAACCTACCAGCACAAAATACAGTTACAATACACCATTCACAACATACGTACAGATACTACATCACAACATACAGTACAAATCACCAACATGACAACATACAATCACATCACACCATCACAAACATACAGTACAACACACCTCACAAATACAGCATAAACCACACATCACAACATACAGTAACAATTCCTACCATCACAAATACAGCACAATCTACCAGCACAAATTTTACAGTACAATCCACACCATCACAACATAACGTACAATTCACACCATCACAACAGACAGCACAATCAACATCCATCACAAACATACCGTACAATCACACCATCACAACATACAGCACAATCACACCATCACAACATACAGCACAATCACACCATCACAACATACAGTACAATCCTACCATCACAACATACAGTACAATCACACCATCACAACATACAGTACAATCACACCATCACAACATACAGCACAATCCTACCATCACAACATACAGCACAATCCTACCATCACAACATACAGTACAATCACACCATCACAACATACAGTACAATCACACCATCACAACATACAGCACAATCACACCATCACAACATACCGTACAATCACACCATCACAACATACAGCACAATCACACCATCACAACATACAGTACAATCACACCATCACAACATACAGTACAATCCTACCATCACAACATACAGTACAATCCTACCATCACAACATACAGTACAATCACACCATCACAACATACAGCACAATCCTACCATCACAACATACAGCACAATCACACCATCACAACATACAGTACAATCACACCATCACAACATACAGCACAATCACACCATCACAACATACAGCACAATCATACCATCACAACATACAGCACAATCCTACCATCACAACATACAGCACAATCACACCATCAAACATAAATACAGATAACACGTCACAACACACATTACAAATCCACACCATCACAAATATTACAGCACAATCACACCCATCACAAAAACAGCACAGTACAATCCACACCATCACAACATAAGCTACACATCCTACCATCCACAAACATACAGCTACAATCATACCATCACAAATACAGTACACAACAACTACCATCACAACATACAGCACAATCCTACCATCACAACATACAGCACAATCACACCATCACAACATACAGTACAATCACACCATCACAACATACAGTACAATCACACCATCACAACATACAGTACAATCCTACCATCACAACATACAGCACAATATACCAATCACAAACATACAGTACAACAAAAAATCACAACATACAGTACAATCCTACCATCACAACATACAGTACAATCACACCATCACAACATACAGTACACTCACACCGTCACAACATACAGTACAATCACACCATCACAACATACAGCACAATCACACCATCACAACATACAGTACAATCACACCATCACAACATACAGCACAATCACACCATCACAACATACAGTACAATCACACCATCACAACATACAGCACAATCACACCATCACAACATACAGTACAATCACACCATCACAACATACAGCACAATCACACCATCACAACATACAGTACAATCCTACCATCACAACATACAGTACAATCACACCATCACAACATACAGTACAATCACACCATCACAACATACAGTACAATCACACCATCACAACATACAGTACAATCCTACCATCACAACATACAGCACAATCCTACCATCACAACATACAGTACAATCACACCATCACAACATACAGTACAATCCTACCATCACAACATACAGTACAATCACACCATCACAACATACAGTACACTCACACCGTCACAAACAACAGACAATCCTACCATACAAACATACAGCACAATCACCCTCACAATACAGTACAATCAAACCAGACAAAATACAGAACAATACACCATCACAAATACAGTACAATCACACCATCACAACATACAGTACAATCACACCATCACAACATACAGTACAATCACACCATCACACCACACAGTACAATCACACCAAACAAACATTACAGTACAATCACACCATCACAAACACAGTACAAATCAAACCATCACAACTATACAGTACAATCATTACCAACGCACCACAAACATACAGCACAATCCGACCATCCACAAAAGACACCCAGTACAATACACCAATCACAACATACAGTACAATACTACATCACAACAGACAACAATCACACCATCACAAAATACAGTACACTCACCACCGTCACAGAAATACAGCGACATAACACCATAACAACAGGAAAGCACAATCACACCATCACCAACTACAGTACAATCACACCATCACAACATACAACTACAATCCACCAGCACAACATACAGTACAATCCTAAACACAGAACATCCAGAAAATATAAAATCACAACATACCGTACATGACACATCACAAAATAAAGACAATCCTAACATTCACAAACATAAGCACAATCCTACCATCACAACATACAGCACAATCACACCATCACAACATACAGGACAATCACACCATCACAACATACAGTACAATCACACCATCACAACATACAGCACACCCATCACACATTACATACAATCCTCCATCACAACTACAGCACAATCTACCAATCAAAACGACAGTACAATCCACTCATCAAAAATACAGTTACAATCTACATCACAAAATACAGTACCAATCACACCACACAACATACAGTACACTCACACATCACAACTTACAGACAATCACAACATCACAACATACAAGCACAAATCACACACACCACATTACATTACAATCAAACCATTCACAACAACAGAAAATACACCAACAACATACAGTACAATCACACCCATCACACTCCATTTACAAATCACACCATCCAACATACAGTACAATATACACAAAACCACAGACAACATACTATAAATAAATTTTACAGAGGAGTCTAAAAATGAACAGACTGAAATCAGACAAAATTAGTTAAAGATGTAATTTTTTAAATGGGAATGTAAGTTAAGACAGTATTCAGGAAAATTGTTCCTGCGGATATTTCTAATATAAATTACAACCTTCTACTTACTTCTATACAAAAAAAGTAATAAAGTAAATCTAACATTCCTCTCTACCTACATCACTATCCATTCATCACATCCTTTTTACTTTTTTTTCTTTCTTTCCTCTCAATCACCTTCCATTATTCTACCCCGTCTCCACTACCTCACTTCTTCTAATTATCAATCTCTACTCTCTCCATCCCCCTATCTCTCCCCCCCCCCCTTTTCTTCTTTTTTCCTTTT
>JAMWET010004119.1:0-28213 GCA_024036415.1 Prochilodus magdalenae | reverse complement strand
ACCCTCCCTCCCTGCAAGATCAACACTACTGTTTCAGGGTACAGTAATGCAGGGAGATAGTTGAGCTTCCAGAATGGCAGAGCGTGCAGAGTAGAGCTCAATATCTCAGACCGCTGCAGGGACAGAAGTCACATCTGTGTGTATATCTTTAGAGACCGGTTCCAAATGGTTCTCAGTGTCCGCAGAGCTAATGACATGCATTCAGGACCGACTGTATGCACTGTACATGTCTGTACTGTCAACTTTACCTGCAGGTGGACATTTATAATGTGCAGCTGTCATTTTCTGAGAACAAGCTTTCAGCACTGTTGTCACTGTTGCATGCAAACCAGGCTCAACCTCACTTGCAAAACACTGCCCACAGCCCACACCCACTGCAGATGGAGTAACTTGGTTGGTGTGGTTGTGTTTTCTGTTAACTGATACACCACAAAAGAAGAGACACACAGAAGAGCACAAGTTATCACCACTCAGAACATACAGCGAGTGTGGTTTAGAGAGTGTAGCAAAGCTGATGATTAAATCTTCTGAGAAAACAGATCCTTTCCCAGCTCCTGTGAGCTGCACAGACATTCCCATACCACTCAGTGTGTGTATACAGGGTTAGTGTAGTGCTGGGTGTGGAGCGGTCAGTGTGCTGTAGGTTTCTTGAGTGGTCATTGTCAGCACAGCAATGCGTTTAGCTTTGCTGTAAGTGGATCAGGGACAGCAGTATTACTAAGTACACGGCCAGGCCACTTTATTAGAAACCCCTCTCGTGTAGCTCCATCACCAAACTGCACCTATACCTCAAACTCCCTCATGTTTGGATTATTCCCAACCTGCCAATGATCCTAATGTGCATATAAATCTCAACACAGCTAACAGACACTGTGTCAAAAAGAGTTTGGTGGATCACAGGTCACTTTGAGCACTTTTTTGCCATCATTCCCAATTAAAGGCGATCACAGATTCAGTTCTTAAAGCTTAAGCAAACCCCAAACAGCTGATTTCCACACACAGAGTTCAATTAATCAGTGTTCAGTGAGTCATTAGAAGTGTATATTAATTATCATGCATTGTTCAGCATGGAATAGGGTTTGAATTGTAGAGAAAGAAAAGGAAAGATCGGGAAGGCATTTCCAGGTACTTTTCAGAGGACAGGATTCCAGCACCCTGTGCACAGAAATTAGATATGCAGATACTCAACAGCTTACCCAGCATACCCACACACCCACTTCCACCCATCCTACGTCCACTGCACACACACTATCTTGGTAAGTGTGGGCATGTGGGTGTTGTGAAATCCAGCACCATGAAACAGGAAGCAGTAAGTGATGTCACATCTCAGAGGTCATGTCAGAGTGTGTGGTTTACAGAGTTACACACAGCTGATGGTGAAAACGCTATGAGGAACAGACTCTGAGCTGCACGGACATTAGAGTGGGTTACACTCCAGTGAAGAGCTGCTGAGAGAGTCGGGTACTCAGTGTGGGTATACAGGGCGAGTGTAGTGCTGGGTGTGGAGCGGTCAGTGTGCGGTGGACTCAGTGTTGGTATACTAGTGACCATGTTGCTGACTGTTTATCTTCTCTTCATTGGGCTTCATGTCTCTGAAGGTGAGTGTGATATTCTGAACTATGTAAACGGTTCTTTCTGGCAAACTGTCTACTAGTCAAACATCCTTAGTCTTAGATTTCACATACTGTATCAGAACTGTGTACTAGTGCTCTAATTAAAGGTATATCTTAATGGAGATTATCAAATTTAAACCACATACTTACAATAGAAACTGTAGTGATGATGTCATACACAGAGTATAGAGTTAATCTGATCTTACTGATGTGTGTTTCTACAGGCTGCACTCTGGAGAACAGAGGACAACTACTGCGTATCACAGCACATACAGGAGGGTCAGTACTGCTGCCCTGCTCCTGCACTGACCTACAGACCCAACCTGAGGAATTAATCTGGCAGAAAGAGAACAGAAACACACAGACATATGATGAGATATCCAGTGAGAGTGGTCAGTACAGAAACAGAGTTCAGCTGTTTAATGATCACTCTCCAGGAAATCTCTCTCTACTCATATCACACCTGACTGAAGAGGATGGAGGAGATTACCAGTGTACTATTAAAGATTCACATATAATCATCAGACTCACTGTAAAAGGTAAAACACTCTCAGTTTATATTCTCACTGCGTTTCAGACTCTATAAATGTTTTTAAATACACATTATTAAAACAGTGCACACAAAAACATTCCACTATCATCTCTGTTCACCTGCAGTCACCTGTAGAAGTTGTGCAGGCTGGTGAAATGACATTACTCATTTTGGGGTTTTTGGCATTTAGTGTATCTGCCTCTATATATTCATTTATTTAGTGAATAATCATGTATTTATTTTACTCAGTCATGTTGTGTGAGAAATGCATATGCAGTAGAATGGTAAATAAGAGATACAGTGGTGTGAAAAAGTGTTTGCCATGTTTGTCATGATTTCTTAATATTTTGTATGTTTGTAACTCTCTAATGTTAAATAGGCAGATAATTCAGTCTCAGTATTGTCATGTATAATGTAGATGTGCATGTTGTTCTATAGTGAGCTATTAGCTGATGGTACCATCAGTGCTCTGCCTATCATGCTCCTTTGCACCTACAGGGGGCACCACTGCAACTACAACATCTACTGCAACTTCCTCCCAAACACCAAATGGTAAGTACAGCATGCTGACTGCAGCTGATGTAATGTTACACTTCTGTTTTGTTTTTATGGATATTTTTCAGTCATAAAGCTCAGCATACAGGCGAACCGGAGAAACACTGTGACTAAACCAATTCCCCACCCCCCTTTACACACACTCAAACACTCAACAAATATGCAGTTTGTTTCTTAATTCTTTCCTGACACAGGGAATTCCGTGTCCGTAATTTCCTTCAGCTTAATTCCTGTTCTTCTTCTCCTGATGGTACTCGGAGGAGTCATCTACTGGAGATACAGAGGTACACACACATGCACCTCTGCACACTCTAGTGAGATATGTGTAGTAAGTGTTTGGTTCACTCTGTCTGGTTTCATTCTACAGGACGTAGACAAGGGCAGGCGGAGAGCCGAGAGCAACAACAGACGGAGAGAGAGCAGGATTCACAGGTGAGTTGATACGTCCCATCACAGCATCTCTTTCTATCCTATCACATTCCATTATATCTCACCACATCATATACCATTATATCCCATCAGATCCATCACCATGCCCTACAACAAACCTATCATATCCCATCACACCATTATGCCTCACAATATATCTACATATCAGATATATCAATATCAAAATTTAATTCCCTACATATACCACAGACATCCTGTCCCATTCTTTAATCATGTTACTATCATAGGATTCCCATCTCATCCTTATCTCATCACATTTCATCACATCATATCTCACCACATCTCACCATATACCATTATATCCCATCAGATCTAATCACCATGTCCCATAACTAACCCATCATATCCCATATTATTTCTTAACCCATCTTATCATAACCCACCATATACTATCACATGATTCCCATCTCATCCTTATCCCATCACATCATATCCTAACATATCGCTCAACATCCAGTCATATACCATTATATCCTATTAGATTAAATCACTTCCCATTAGATCTAATCACATCCCATCAGAACTATCACCATATCTTATACTAACCCATCACATACATATCCCATCATTCCATTCATACCCTATTTACATACTGGGTCACATCCTTCAATTATGTCATATCTCGTGCCATCAAATAGAGTCATAAGCTTACACTTTGTATCTGCACATAAGCATATGCTGAAATATCCCCATATCAAATCATATCCCATTGAGAAACCTCATTGGTTATTACTTAATAAAAATGCATAAACCATGAAACCTTGATATTTATCGAGATGACATTGAATTATGAAAATCTCATACTAGTGTGAACTTCACCTCACATTATATAATTATATAGGTGTTTGTTGTGTAATAGCATAAGCCATACTGCTGTAATCACATCTGTAACAGTGAATACATTTTAAGTAGTTACAATGTTGTTACAATATTATTAATGTGTAACTACATAGTTATTATATCAAGTATACATTATTCTGCTTGTAAAATTCCAGGAAAGTCTTTAAATAGTCACATATATATTTAGTTTTGCTCATATTCAGTTGAACACTTAGCTAATATGATATATACTGGTCTGCCTGATTGATTCTGCACAATACAGTGACAGGTTGGAATGTACCATGTGAGTAAATTTACTGAACAAACAGGAAGCTGCTCCAATTAGTTTAATTTAAACTCTGAAGTGGCTTGTAAAGTGTTAATGCTAAGTGTTGTGTTGTGTGTTAATTATCATTTATGATCCCTCTACAGGATGACGTGACATACTCGACCATAGTCCTCAGTAGAACACCTGCAGCACCTACTGTTATTGGCATTGAAGATAAGGCTGAATATGCCGTCCTTAAAGTAAACTAATAACATTCATCCAATTAAAACCGCAACTGTGTTTTACTCTGTGCTTTTATATTTTCCTCAATTTGAGATTTCAGTTCAAAAGTACACAACATTTCAGACCTATAACTGAACAATGAACTGAATCTTAGTTAAGTTTGCTTTTTAAAATGAGCTCATTTGCTCTTCATCTACAGTAAACCAGGGACAACATGATACATTTCCAGCCAGCACTACAACCCACATAGTCTAGGTTTTGTGGAAGTGTCATCAATCTGTTCACTGTGATGTCAGATGGGAGATGATGGGATGTAGATTTTCTCAATACTGAAAGTCTTGGTTGACTGGTTGACTTATCCTGCGCAGCAGGACAGTACAATAAAGAAACTTCCCATGTACTGATCTGGTGTGTTTTAACTTAACATGGCCACTGCACCATGGCAACCGGCTTGCAATCTCTTAGCAACCACCTAGCACCTTGTAAACCCTGGTCACTGCCTTGCAATACCCTGTTTTTAAACTTTTACTAAACGTAAAAATAATATTTGTTAACTGAGTGCACAATACATTTGCAAAACAAAAAACTGCATCTGACAAATTCACCCATTCATATTTTTATGTTGGATATTGTTGACAATGTTCGACATGTGATAACCATTCAATAGAAACACTCAACTGCCTAAAGAGCATGAAATAAACAGACACCAAAAAGCTGAAAGCAGGATGTAGAGTGAAAGAGCAAATCCTAATGACCCTGAGGATAATAGAGTTCCAACTGAGAAGAACAGACAATGGCGTGAGTATAGTGAAGATGAGTGAATGTTCAGGGTTTGATGGGTTAGAAAATGTGGACAAATATAGTGAAAGGCTGAGCACTGAATGAATAAAGAGATGAAGGAAATTGAAACAGCCATCAGTGAGGCTCATGTGGCAGCCTACTGGAGTTTCACTTTCACTTTCATCTGAGAGGAGTCATTCAGAGTTAACTATAGAGAGAACTGTTCCACCTTGCCTTTGATCTGTAATGAGTCACTAAGAGGTTTTGTTGAGAGAGAATGGGTTCACTTTCACTTTTATCTGAGCAGAGCCTTAGAGAAAAGCCTCAGTTAGAGAAAGCAGGATAGCCTTTTCTTTCACTTTTATCTGTGTAGAGTTACTGAGAGGCTTTGTTTACAGAGAGCAGGTTTGTTGGAGTTACTGTAGCCCAGTTATTGTAGTTATTGTGACTTGCAATACTTTAGCAACCACTTACCTGTGAAGAGTCACTGTTGGTTTTGTTTAGAGAGGACAAGTTAGAGACAGCAGGTTTACTTTTACTTTCAGTTTGATCTGTAGCGAGTCACTGGGGGCTTTAGTTAGAGACAGCAGGTTTACGTTCAGTTTGATCTGTAGTGAGTCACTGGGGGCTTTAGTTAGAGACAGCAGGTTTACGTTCAGTTTGATCTGTAGCGAGTCACTGGGAGCTTTAGTTAGACTGTATATGATTGGGAGATGTTGCAGCTCATCTTGATTTCTCTGTTTGTTCTGTATTGTTCTCTGTGGCAGGTTAAACATAGATGAGTGCTGGGCCAGAGCGCTCTAGTGTTAATGAATTATCACTTCAACTGAATATTTAGAGTTCCTTTGGCTTAGTGATGATGCATCATATGCAGCCGCTGGTATAGATTGGTATAGCTTTAGGCCTTTAGTTCATGTTGTAACTAGTATTTGTCTTTACTAGTTATCCAGTATAGCAAAGTGAATGGTGTTATGTTACATATACATCAGTTCTGAAATCTGAAAGGATTCCATAATACTTCAGATTATTTTATGGTGGGCTGACAATAGCCTGGCTGATTGTATATATTTTAAACTCCAACTGTCAATCAGGGGGAGGGGCAAGAAGGGTGCTATTCCAACTAAAATATTTAAAATTCAATTCCCCTTTATTGATCTCAGTGACTCGTTACAGATCAAAATAGAAGTGGACAAATCAAAAAAATATATAGATATACATCTTGTATATTGTATAATGTATATTGATACACATATATAGCTTTTTCATCAATAGAATTAATTCTAGGTGATTTTACCTTTTTCCTAGGCATGGTAAAGTTGTCATCCTTCAGGTCTATGACTATGACTTAAGCACCTAAAGCACTTAAGTTGCCAGATTTCCATCTGATAGTCATTATGCGGGTGTTTGATAAATAAATGAATTATCTTTCACTGTGTTCATGATTATATCCATTCTGTTTATGAACATTTTTTGTGAACATTTTAAAAATGTTTTATGAAACATTTTTCTTCGTATGTATAAGGGAAATAAAAGTTATGGATTCATGGATATGTACTTGGCAAGAACTCTTTCTGATCACTCACTTTGCACGAACTGGCCAAAACTGACACTGGAAATTTAAAAGCAACTTACTTGATGATCCAGGCCTCTCTGTGAGCAGATATTCATTCATTTTAAATCTGAACGCAGGTTTCTGTAACGTGGGGAGCTCAGACATAGGGTTAGGATCCATAGGCAGGTTTAATGGGGCAAAAAAAGGCAAATCCCTTTTGTGTCCAAAACCAAACACAAAAAACACAAAGCTCAGAAGATATTCCAAAATGATAAAGTCCAAAGCACCATCAAAACACAAAACAAGAAGGTCAAAAGATACTCAGAAGCCTGGAGCCATCGAAACACACTGAAAAAGCCATGTAAACTCAGGAAGATCTTCACAGGAACGTACCACGAGGTGACATTAGTCAATGCTCCACAAACCTAAAGGGGAAGGAAGGGCCTTTTAAAGGGATGGTAATGACAAGGGAGATTGGATGCAGGTGAGAGGGGCAGGGGTGGAAACGTACTGGAGCACTGACTAAAACTCTGGTGTTGCTGACCTCTGGTGGCCAGTCTGTGAGGTGTCCTGGGGCAAACTCCCTTGAGAAACCCTGACAGGTCATATCATTCGCACTGGCAATATTATATATTTAATTGTTTTCCAAATATGTTAAATTTAGCAAATAAACAAAAGTAGTTCATACAAATCTACACAATAAATAAAAATATAAAATATCAACAAAACCTCATTTGACCAGGAGCACCTAAACTTTCACATGAAATAGGTCATAAGGTCATTTGAAGAGGTGGTGCAGATCAAGAGGTGGTACAGTGCAGGGAATGTCTCGTTTCATGTGTGGAAAATGGCTCCAAAGCAGATGTTAATGATTGGCTAAAAGGAGTTACTGTATTTGGGCATGGCCAAACACCATAGTGTTAAGGAAGAAGCAGAATCTGGAGGTGAATGGAAGCGTACAGTCATACAGATCTTTTAGTCACAGGGGACTCAGTTTTTTGTGTGGTGAGCTTATTATTATAATTATAATATTTTGATTTTCTTTTACAATCAGTTTTAATGCAGAATATATATTGATCTTCCCCACCTGCACTTAATGGCCAAATGCTGGTCAAATGACAGACTCGTCCCACAAATGCATTTGTATTTATGATAAACACATGACTGCTAATTAAAGCATGGAGAGCTACTACAGGTACTATGATCTACCTGTTCTTACAGAACCTCTGCCCTTTGAAAATGAAGTTTTTACTTTTTAACCCATGTGACCGGTAGACTGCATTAGTGAGAGTTATCTGAACAGGTAGTAGCACAGAGGGTGAACATAAGAGACCTCTCTCTCTGTGAGGATCTGCAGTTGTCCCAGCTTCAAGGTGCTGTCCAAGGTCCTGAAAATCCACCCTGTATGCAGAAACCAATACCTCTCAAAGTTCCAGAAGCATATTGCAAACTCCAGGCACTCATGATTGTGGGGCAGAAAGGAAAAGGCCTTCCAAAGGGTTGGCACGGAGGTGCCATCTAGTTGTAGCAGTCCGTCACAGCATAATGGATCCAGTCCAGGGCTGGATCGGTCATTGTGTGCAGATAGGGGTGTGCACCCAAGCACAGGGCGGGAACACTGTGTTCCCCTGGGATGCTAGCAGATCCATAATGAAGTCCAGGGAGATGTGGAACCAGGGACGGCTAGGAATGCAAAGGGGATGAAGCAGCCCAGAGCCTGTCCCAGGCAGGAGGTTGATGGTACAGTCATACTTCCTGTATGGAGGTAGTACGTGAGCCCTGTCTCGGTTAAGAAATGCTCTGAGGTCACGGTACTCTGCAGGAACACCCAAGAGGTCGGGGCCCAGCGGTGCTGCTGCAGACCGCTCAGAGTGCTGGCACGCCCCCTGGTACTGCGGCCCCCAGGTCACTATCAACTGTGTGGCTGAATCAATGTGAGGGTTGTGTTGTTCCAATTATGGCGCTGAGGCAATGAGTGCCTTCTCGTTCCACCCACTTTCAGCCCCCAGTGTGCAGAATCCGAGGCACTGCGGCACGACCCCCTTCTGGGATGAAGAAGGTACGACGCATGGCTTCAGAGATCTGAACCACTGACGAACAGCTGTCGGATCCTTAATCCCAGAAGGGGGTTGCCCAGCTCAGCGCCTTGCCAGTGAGCAGGATCGTAATATAGGCCACCTTAGCCCTCTCAGTACACGGCCTGAACCCTTACAGGATTCATTCCAGAAAAAGCTGCCTGCATTAAACTGAGCTTGAAACTCTTCTAAACTGGGTCTATGCCATACTTAGACCATATATGCCTAATATATAAGACAGTATTTATTTAGACCTGTGCCGGTTCAGGACTGGATGTAGTGCTAGTTCTTACTCAACTGGTTTTGAATCTTACTGACCCAGATACATTAAACGGATCTGTTCCAGTGTTGGGCTACGGTGCCACCCAGATCCAGACTACATGCAATACTACATTCGGGCCTAATCAGCACATTTGCTGTCTGAGAGAGACTTGGTGATGCAAAAGTGCTACTGCAACCACAGCCTCATGCTGCACAGGGTTTAGAACAGAGAGCGAGAGAGACTCTCACATGGACTGAAATAACATATCCAGTAATAAGTTATGACGTTTGTTGAGCATGTGTAAATAAAGCACTCTGTGTCCCTCATGCTGGTGTTTGTGCCTCTGAGCACTCATCAGCTTTCCTGTTAGCATGCGGCCCCCCATACAGCCCAGTACTATAAAAAGGCGAGTGAGAACAAGCGAAACCACAGAAAGAAGAACTGATAGTTTATATATAAACAGAATAAACAGAGTAGCATATGAGATCATAGTGGCCTGAGATGGCTTTAGTTCTTAGGTTTTTAACCATCCAAGAGCAAGAACTGTCAATGGAACAAACCAGGACTCTCCTGTCTCTCCTGGAATACCTGGAATATCTGGTAAATGACCATTCAGGGTAACCAAACATCAAATCAAGGATGAAATCAGACAAGCTAATACAGAACATGCTGAACACAGACGGCTATAGATCAGGATAGATCCCTTCTAGACAACCCAGCATGTGCTGTGTCTTAGATATGGGACTAATGGTAAATCAGCAGGAGACCAGTATAAACCAGAGCAGACCAGGACAGAGCTCATGCTAGTCTCTGCTGTCTATTTTCAGTAAGGCCGTGAGAACAACGAAGAGGTGCATATGACTTCTCCTTATTTGGCTACTCCCTTTGTTCACTTGATCACAAAACAGGAAACGGTAAGTGATGTCATGGCTAAGAGACCATCATGTCATCGTGTGTGGTTTGTGACTCTGTATAAGCGACTGATGAAGTCTTTAAGAGACAGAGGAGTTCCTGTCTAGCTGGTTTAAACACAGCTCCTGTGAGCTGCACGGACATTAGAGTGGGTTACACTCCAGTGAAGAGCTGCTGAGAGAGTTGGGTACTCAGTGTGGGTATACAGGGCGAGTGTAGTGCTGGGTGTGGAGCGGTCAGTGTGCGGTGGACTAGTGACCATGTTGCTGACTGTTTATCTTCTCTTCATTGGGCTTCATGTCTCTGAAGGTGAGTGTAGTTCATGTATCCTGTTACTGAGATGCTGATGTCATGCGAACACATATCAATGTAGCAGTGAAATATTGATATTAGCATGAGCTTGTCGGATATCAATGTTTTCATGATAACACTACAGAGAATAAGTTCAGCAGTTCTGTATAGGTATCAGCTTCATCCTCCTTTACTGATTTTGAACATGTAATATGAACTTAATGGCTTCATGTGTGCACATTGCTGCTGGTGATCGTCTCCAGAATTACAACTTCCTGTTCTCTGTATGAACATTAACATTGTTTTGTATCTCATGTCGCAACACATTTGCTGGTCTGGCCATCCTAAAATGTTGAGATAGTGTAAAGGACATCTGCTGTGTTCAAAACTTAAACAGTGTTAATCATCCAAATCTGAGGGTTTAAATCACATACCTACAATATAAACTGTAGTGATGATGTCATACACAGAGTATAGAGTTAATCTGATCTTACTGATGTGTGTTTCTACAGGCTGCACTCTGGAGAACAGAGGACAACTACTGCCCATCACAGCTCATACAGGAGGGTCAGTACTGCTGCCCTGCTCCTGCACTGACCTACAGACCACACCTGAGGAGTTCACCTGGAAGAAATACAATGGAAACAAATGGGTTGATACGACCTTTAATAGTGAACATTACAGAAACAGAGTTCAGCTGGTTAATCATCGCTCTCCAGGAAATCTCTCTCTACTCATATCACACCTGACTAAAGAGGATGGAGGAGAGCACAAGTGTGTTGTTAAAGGTTCATATTTGATCATCAGACTCACTTTAGAAGGTAAAACACTCTCAGTTTATTTTCTCACTGCATTTTAAAAAGAGATCTGCAGATTTCAGTGCACTGTTGCTGTGTATTTACTCGGTATAAGGCATTTTGGACTGTACGAAAGCAACAGCATATGTTATAACATCTTGTTTTAAATCCTTCTAATGTGTCACATACACTCATCATCAAAAGAACAGCTGCACCCAGAAGGAGGTGTGGGGTTGCAGTGCTGTTGGGAAGGAAGGTAAAGGTTACCAGGAACAATAGATGATGTATTTAGACTGATATGGGTAATATTTATTGAGCTACACATACAGAAGTAGTGTCTCTGAGTATGGCCTTGTATGGCCGTCATGCTTAATAACCCAACATACCAGACGTCTCGGCATGCAGTTGTAGAGGTTCCTATTAGTGTCCTGTGATAATCCATCCCATGCAGCTTGAATATTCTCACACAGTTCCTGCAGATTGTGCAGTAAGGGTGGATGTGGAGTGACACCAGACCTTCTGGACATGAGACAACAAACCGTTCATCTTGGTGCTGACCACAGTGCCTCCACACACAGATTTGTTGGTCCTCTCCACCAAGACAAAAGTGGGACTCGTCACTGAAGAAGAAGTCAGTGCATGACAGTCTGGTACGATACCATTGCAGTCTTTGGCGATGTGGTGTTAAGGGCAGTCAGTGTAGCGGTCTGTCAGGTAGTACAGAGATGAGACCCATCCTTGCTTACGTCACATGTGCATCTGAGTCATTCGTATGTCTCATACGGTCAAATCTACCCACCAAGTTTCATTCCTGTTGGTTGATTCCGTCTGGGTGCAGCTAGTGTTGGAGCTATTCTGTTGATGATGAGTGTATATGCTACACTGTGCTTCCTATGTATCCCATACACCACAAATACACCATACGGTAAATCTAGTGCAGTACAAGCTCATCTCATAGACTGCAGTAATAACTGACCATGAGGTGGTGAGCAGTCAGTCTGCACAGTCAAGTCGTTCCTCTATCTGATATAAAGAGAACATAGTTCATGGTAATGTAGCACCTATGCTTACTAACTGCTAACAAAGAGGCACAAAGACTTAGCTAGGTTAGAGTAGCGGTAGGTCCTGAAGCCATGAGAGGAGTTATAAGTAGAGAGAGAGAGAGAATGAGTCTTGAATGGAATCCTCACTGCTGCTCTTTAAGGAGTTCAGGATGTAAATAGTTCAGGCTGTATCCTCGAGTGTGTGTACTGCAGGGAATTCTCCCATCACTGTTCTACTCAGGTAGAGTGGATATGGTGCATAGGTGCTTATCTCAAAAAAGGGTTAATACCCCTGCTTTTCACTGTTTAACTATAACATGTGCTTTTTATCATTTCATCATGAATTTTTTTTTTAATTTCTTGAAAATTTAAACACTTTAACCAGTTTTAACCAACATTAATATATACATTTTGATAACCAACATATACTAATCTATAACATGTACTGTAAATAATTAAATGCATGTAAATCAGCTCAAACTGAATGACTTAAAGAAAATAGAATAGGTGCACTGTGTCTTTAAGGCTCTACCATGTTATTAGCCACTGTGCTAACCAGCTAGTCATTGCTTAGTGATTAGCGCCGGCTAACAATTAGCACCATCTATACTTTTAAAGCATGTACACAACATTAAAGAACACTCCCATAACTCTGATTGTTTTTTTATCCCTTCATTTCTCTTGTAAAGTGTTTAAACTCAGAAGCATGGTGCACTCTCTCTTTACCGTGTCTAGCGAGGCTAGCAGAACAAATTACAACTCACTGGAGTTTCAGACACAGATTTACTCGACAGAGAACCGCTTCCCCTCACGTTCACACTGAACTACTGATACAGGAGCAGCTTATTAGCCTTGATATGAGATCATATTCAACATTTTGGAGCTATTATTTGGGAATGCTCAGCTGGTCAGCAGCATGTTGCAGACAGACTTCTTAAGCTGAAATGGGAAAAACCGAACGAGCACATCATCTTCTACCGCTATTAACATGTAGTCAGTGTATGTCCCTCTTTTGGGGACAACAGGTAATTACACCTCCCAGTTACATATAGGGGTTTTAGTAGCTCCATATGTCATTTGTTGTCGCTGTCCAATGAAAAACATGTATCTCTATTTTTGTCCATTTTTACTTTTATGCATCATTTGACCACAGCTGCTGCCGTTTACACTGTGTGAGAATCTCATGTTAAATGGACCCACAGAAACCCAAAAGTGTTTGGAAAGACGTCTGGTTCCATTGACTTCCATTCAAATTAAATGAGGTTTTTGGCCTCTCCTGTAAAGTTGCCATTTTGGAGATACTTGTTTTTCTTTGGACAGCGACGATGTGTTACATTAACAGTAACAGTTTAATGGAGGCTGTTCTGGTCGTTTACAGTGAAAGGGTTTTAATGGTACTGTGTATCTACAGTGAGCTGCTGTTTATTGACCTTCTGTTCCTGTACTGACCGTCAGACCTTCTCTCTCCACAGAGGGACCACCTACTACACCTACTACACCACCATCTACTACACCTAAACCTGCTCCATCTACTATGCCTAAACCTACAACAACTACTGCACCTAAACCTGCATCACCTACTGCACCTAGACCTACACCATCTACTGCACCTAAACCTCCATCATCTACTGCACCTAAACCTACAACAACTACTGCAGTGGTCCGTGTACACACCAGTCCTTCAACCAGTAGAACCACTTTAACCACACGTTCCACTGGGACGGCTGCTGGTGAGTACAGCACACTGACTGCAGCTGAACTTTAGATGTTGCTGTTTACATATAGTTTATGATTTCTCTCTACCCTTTCATTCTTTCTGAACATTCAAATTCTCTTCATTCATAGCACTGAACACAGGAAACAAGCGAAACACTATTAAACCTTCTCTCTCTACAGAGGGAGCACTTAAACCTTCTCTCTCTCTCTCTCTCTCTCTCTCTCCACACACACACACACACACACACACACGTACATGTATTTATAAACTGTGTGATTCTTTCTGGACAGGTAATGTCATGTATTGGTTCATCCTTATTCCGGTTGTTCTTCTACTACTGGGAATCGGAGGAGTCATCTACTGGATATGCAGAGGTACACACACACACAGACACACACACAGACACACACACACACACACACACACACACTCACTCACACACACACACATACACACACACTGTTCAGATGTGTGCAGTATCTGTGTCTCACTCTGGTTTCATTCTGCAGGACGTACAGGAGGACAGCGGAGAACACAGGTGAGTTCACACCACCCATTATATCTCACCACATCTCCTCATAACACCACATTCCATCCTCATATTGTCATACGCCATTGGATCTCATAACACCCCATCATATTCCCCCACGTTCCATTATAACACGTCTTATTTTTCACATTCCATTATTTCCCATTATTCCCATCATATTCCACATACATATCCAATCACACACCATAATATCCCATCGTAGTTCACTTTAGCCAAGCCATGCACCCCATCGGGTCACTCCATGCCTGTTGAACAATTCGTTGGTTCACTCTTTGTGTGGTTTGGTAGGTCGCATCTTTTAAAGTCTGCTTTCAAACTCTTCTCTGAGTCGTACTTCACTTCCAAAGGGTGCTACCAACACAGGACGAGTCAGAATCCAAAGCCAGGACGGCCTTACATAGTCAGTGAGGGACACCCATAAACCCCTACTATGCTTCTGTCAAATGTAAATCATTTGCATGTCTCACATTGTCAAATCTACCCAACATGTTTTACTCCTGTCAGATGACTGCAGCTGTCGGGGTGCAGCTATCAGTGCTTTTGATGATGGTATATATACACACACTATTCCTACTGAGGAAGAAGCTGCTCCTGGTAGATTCAGCTGAGCTCTGAAGTGGTCTGTAAGTGTATAACAGTTATGATCCCTCTGCAGGATGAAGTGACGTACTCCACTGTAGTCCACAGTAGAAAGCATGGAACTTCACCAGCCGTCACCGACATTGGAGATAAGTCTGAATATGCCACCATCAGAGTAGACTAATAACACCACTCACCCCATCAAACATGCAGCTGTGTTTTAGTTTTTATGCTTTTCTTTTTTTTATCTGTTGCTTTTTTCCTTTATGCTACCTGGCTTATCTATCATATACAGCACAATGCAGCTCAGTGAAGAGAAATTATTAAACTAATGCTTTTATCTACCTCACATCTGAGTGTCTTCCTTTCTGCCATGTTGGTCAGACAGCTGTAAACAACAACCTCAATGTATCTCAGGGGATTTTGGGCCTATAGCATTTACCAGCAGCCCCACTTCCTGTATTTCTGTTTAACCTGATAGCCGTAGCTTAGCACAGCATGTCCTAGCCTAGCGCCTATTACTGAATAGGCCCAGCTGTACTCTGTTACCCTTACAACCTCTTCCCTAATGTCCATCTTTAGTCCAGTCTTGGTCAGTACAGTGTTCAGTTAAACCTGCTCATGTACTAAGTAAGGAAGAAAAGTCTGAGTAGGAAAAACGATGGATGTTTAATGTGGACAGAAGCTGGTTAAAGTGTCTTTAAGGCAGTTTTTAAATGATGCATCAACAAACAGGAAGCAGCAAGTGTTCTCCTGGCATCTTCACACCATCATGACCGTCACATGGGTTTGGGGTGTGAGTTGGTGTGTGTGGTTTTGTGATGAGCTGAGTTCTTCTGAACTGAGTTTGTCACAGCATCTAGCTAAGGCTCTTATCCAGAGCGGCGTACACAGTTAATCACATTACAGATCAACCCTCCAGTGTAGTGTTAGGAGTCAAAATACAAATACAATTATCGGTGTAGCGCAGCACCATCATCCTGAGTGGTGGGTGTCAGGTCCCTGCCGCATTGTGGGCTTTAATGAACTGCTAGATGAGGAACCACAAAACCCCATAAATACAAAAACATGGTGTGGTGTACGTTTGCTGTTTTCTGAGTGAGTTTTGGACTTTCCTCACAGACTCCAATCACCAATGATCACCAATCTCTGTTCAAAAGTCCTTGTTCAGTCAGTGTTGCTCTCCCCCTTCACCCAGGCCCCAGGCAACCTTAATGCTATTATAGCTCCCGAACAACAGAGACTTAAACCACACAGAGGTTTCAGAACCATGAGACCACAACTTACTACCATAAAAAGTTCAAGTGCAGGATGGACAGCAGAGGCACAGAAAGGGTTTAGTTCTTAGGCTTTTAACCCCAGCACACACACACGCACACACACACACACACACACACACACACACACAAAAACACGCACACACACACATGCACACACACACACACACACACACACACACACAAACACACACAAACACACACATGCACACACACACAAAAACACACACACACGCACACACACACACACACACACACAGACACACACACAGACGCGCACACACGCACACATAAACACACACAAGCACGCACACTCACAAACACAAACACACTCACACATACTCTCACGCACACACACACTTTCATGCACACACACAGAAACAGACACACACATAGACACTCTAACTAACACACACACTCTCACACACGTACACTCTTGCATGCGCACATGCACACACTCACACACACACACACACGCACACTCACACACACACACACACACACATACACACTATATATACACTCATAAAAAATAATATTTGTACGCACACAGGAGTCTGGATTGCATTGCTATTTGGAAGGAGGGTCTGGACCCAACTGAGCAGTTCTTCGATGCAACATTGCATGAGGCCTACATCCAGAAATTTGTCCAGTCCAAGTATTAAACTCTATTAGTTTATGCTTAAGCTTTTAACATGCTTGGGCTGTCTGAGGTATCGGCCTCTGTAACACTCCACTATAGCTTTGACTCTGTTCTCTTCTGCACAATAGAGTCAATAGAGAGTTCTGTTAGAGAGAAAGAGAGCGTGAGAGTGAGAAAGACTCGAATAAAGACTAAACTAAGACTTCACTCAGACGTTTGTTTGTTTTCTCATCCATCTTGTAAATAGAACCATGAGATCACACATCAAATCTATAAAAGGACAAATGAGAACAACTAGCAAAACCACAGACAGAAACTGATAGCTCTTCTGTCTACTGAGAGATGACTCCATATGTATATATAGGTGTGTGTGTGTGTGTGTGTGTGTGTGTGTGCAAACCAACTACTACCCCATTACTCCCAACCCAAACACACACACTAGAATAAAAATAATCCCAGATGTAAATCTTACTGCTCAAGCTGCTTCATGGTGTGTCGGGTAATATGGTGGACTGCAAAAGAGCTACCAGTGGAACACACCTGGAATAGCTCTCCTGGAATACCTGCAGGACTGGAGACTAGTCATGGTAAAGGTCAGTTCAAGGTAACCAAACATCAAATCAAGGATGGGGGCATTAAATTAATAATAACATGAAGCGCTGAACACAGACGGCTGTAGATCAGGAACAACATCTCATCTAGACAAACCAGCATGTGTTGGGTTTTTGATGCTGGTATGCTGGTCAAAAAGCATGACCATAAAAAGTGACCAGCTCATTTGACATCAGGCCAGCACAAACCAGCTTAGTCCAGCTTTGGTCAGCACGATGCTCACAGCAGTTATTTACTTGTGTGCACTGTGAACTAATGCACTAAACAACAGGAAACAGTGGGCAATGACACGACTCAGAGACCACCATGTCATTGTGTGCGGTTTGTGACTCTGTATAAGCGGCTGATGAAGTCTTTAAGAGACAGAAGAGTTCCGGTCTAGCTGGTTTAAACACAGCTCCTGTGAGCTGCACGGACATTAGAGTGGGTTACACTCCAGTGAAGAGCTGCTGAGAGAGTTGGGTACTCAGTGTGGGTATATAGGGCGAGTGTAGTGCTGGGTGTGGAGCGGTCAGTGTGCGGTGGACTAGTGACCATGTTGCTGACTGTTTATCTTCTCTTCATTGGGCTTCATGTCTCTGAAGGTGAGTGCAGTTCATGTATCCTGTTACTGAGATGCTGATGTTACATGAAAATATATCCATGTACCAGTTAAATATTGATATTAGCATGAGCTTGTCGGATATCAATGTTTTCATGATGAAAATAAGTTCAGCAGTTCTGTATAGATATCGTTGGTGGATTTTCCCATTTGTAAAATGTTTTGTGACCCTCTGGGAAGAGCTGCGTTTCTAGACCAGAAAATATTACACATTGACGACAGGATCTGAGCCCTGGGGAAGGATTATCTTTAGGGTTATATAGCTGTAGGTTAAAGGTTAAATACCTTTAGGCTATTATTGATTAGGAGAGTTTACCATCTGCTGAAATAACACCAACACACATAGTTACCACACCTAACCCTGTATGTGTAGTCTTCAATATGATATCTAAAATGAACATGTAATATGAACTTAACCACAGCGTTATGTGTGCACGTTGTTGCTGGTGATCGTCTCCAGGATTACAACTTCCTGTTCTCTGTATGAACATTAACATTGTTTTGTATCTCATGTCGCACCACGTTTGCTGGTCTGGCCGTCCTAAAATGTTGAGATAGTGTAAATCTGCATATCTGCTGTGTTCAAAACTTAAACAGTGTCCAAATCTGAGGGTTTAAATCACACACTTACAATATAAACTGTAGTGATGATGTCATACACAGAGTATAGAGTTAATCTGATCTTACTGATGTGTGTTTCTACAGGCTGCACTCTGGAGAACAGTGCACAACTACAGACTATCACAGCACATACAGGAGGGTCAGTACTGCTGCCCTGCTCCTGCACTGACCTACAGACCACACCTGAGGAGTTCAGCTGGAAGAAATACAAGGGAAACGAATGGGTTGATACGACCTTTAATAGTGATCAATACAGAAACAAAGTTCAGATGTTTAATCATCGCTCTCCAGGAAATCTCTCTCTACTCATATCACACCTGACTGAAGAGGATGGAGGAGAGCACAAGTGTGGTGTTAAAGGTTCATATATAATCATCAGACTCACTTTAGAAGGTAAAACACTCTCAGTTTATTTTCTTACTGCATTTTAAAAAGAGAGCTGCAGATTTCAGTGCACTGTTGCTGTGTATTTACTCGGTATAAGGCGTTTTGGACTGTACGAAAGCAACAGCATATGCTATAACATCTTGTTTTAATTCCTTCTAATGTGTCACATACACTCATCATCAAAAGAACAGCTGCACCCAGAAGGAAGTGTGGGGTTGCAGTGCTGTTGGGAAGGAAGGTAAAGGTTACCAGGAACAATAGATGATGTATTTAGACTGATATGGGTAATATTTATTGAGCTGCACATACAGAAGTAGTGTCTCTGAGTATGGCCTTGTATGGCCGTCATGCTTAATAACCCAACATACCAGTTGTCTCGGCATGCAGTTGTAGAGGTTCCTATTAGTGTCCTGTGATAATCCGTCCCATGCAGCCTGGAAATTCTAACACAGTTCCTGCAGATTGTGCAGTAAGGGTGGATGTAGAGTGACACCAGACCTTCTGGACATGAGACAACAAACCGTTCATCTTGGTGCTGACCACAGTGCCTCCACACACAGATTCGTTGGTCCTCTCCACCAAGACAAAAGTGGGACTCGTCACTGAAGATGAAATGTCGCTATTCTAAGTCAGTGCATGACAGTCTGGTACGATACCATTGCAGTCTTTGGCGATGTGGTGTTAAGGGCAGTCAGTGTAGCGGTCTGTGTGTATGTAGTCCTGCATTGTGCAACCGTCTGCTAATAGTGCAGGCACTAACAGAACGACTCATGGAGGACATCACTGCTCACTGACTGTTCATAATCTTGGCTGTTGCCTCAGTCAGGTAGTACAGTGATGGGACCCGTCCTTGCTTACGTCACATGTGCATCTGAGCCATTTGTATGTCTCACAATCTCAAACCTACCCACCAAGTTTCATTCCTGTTGGTTGATTCCGTCTGGGTGCAGCTAGTGTTGGAGCTATTCTGTTGATGATGAGTGTATATGCTACACTGTGCTTCCTATGTATCCCATACACCACAAATACACCATACGGTAAATCTAGTGCAGTACAAGCTCATCTCATAGACTGCAGTAATAACTGACCATGAGGTGGTGAGCAGTCAGTCTGCACAGTCAAGTCGTTCCTCTATCTGATATAAAGAGAACATAGTTCATGGTAATGTAGCACCTATGCTTGCTAACTGCTAACAAACACTTAGCTAGGTTAGAGTAGCGGTAGGTTCTGAAGTCATGAGAGGAGTTATAGTAAAGTAGAGAGAGAGAGAATGAGTCTTGAATGGAATCCTCAGTGCTGCTCTTTAAGGAGTTCAGGATGTAAATAGTTCAGGCTGTATCCTCGAGTGTGTGGACTGAAGGGAATTCTCCTATCACTGTTCTACTCAGGTAGAGTGAATAGGGTGCATAGGTGCTTATCTCACAAAAGGGTTAATACCCCTGCTTTTCACTGTTTAACTATAACATGTGCTTTTAATCATTTCATCATGAATTTCATTTAAACACTTTAACCAGTTTTAACCAACATTAATATATACATTTTGATAACCAAAATATACTCATCTATAACATGTACTGTAAATAATTAAATAGAAATAGATTAGGTGCACTGTGTCTTTAAGGCTCTACCATGTTATTAGCCACTGTGCTAACAAGCTAGTCATTGCTTAGTGATTAGCGCCGGCAAACAGTTAGCACCATCTATACTTTTAAAGAAACATTCCCATAAATCTGATTGTTTTTTATCCTTTCATTTCTCTGTTCTACTCAGGTAGAGTGTATAGGGTGCATAGGTTCTTCGAACATCCAGAGCTCTATTCTGTGAAAAGTCTAACAATACGTCACCCCACTTCAGCTTAAACTGAATGACTTAAAGAAAACAGATTAGGTGCACTGTGTCTTTAAGGCTCTACTATGTTATTAGAAAATATACTACCCGGCTAGCCAGTGCTTAGCAATTAACAATTAGCACCATCTATACTTTTAAGGCATGTACACAACATTAAGGAACATTTCCATAACACTGATTATTTTTTATCCCCTCATTTCTCTTGTAAAGTGTTTAAACTCAGAAACACTTTCCAGGGTTTTAGTAGCTCCATATGTCATATGTGTTACATTAACAGTAACAGTTTAATGGAGGCTGTTCTGGTCGTTTACAGTGAAGGGTTTTAATGGTACTGTGTATCTACAGTGAGCTGCTGTTTACTGATCTTCTGTTCCTGTACTGACCATCAGACCTTCTCTCTCCACAGAGGGACCACCAACACCTACAACATCTACTGCACCCAAACCTGCACCATCTAATGCACCTAAACCTGCACCATCTACTGCACCTAAACCTACACCATCTACTGTACCTAAAACTACACCACCTACTGCACCTAAACCTACAACAACTACTGCACCTAAACCTGGACCATCAACTGCACCTAAACCTACAACAACTACTGCAGTGGTCAACGCACAAACCAGTCCATCAATAAGTCCAACCCCTTCGACCACACGTTCCACTGAGGACGCTGCTGGTGAGTACAGCTCACTGACTGCAGCTGAGCTTTAGATGTTGCTGTTTACATATAGTTTATGATTTCTATCTACTCTTTCATTCTTTCTGAACATTCAGATTCTCTTCATTCATAACACTGAACACAGGAAACAACAGAAACACTACACAGTGTTAATTATTGTATTCTCCCACCCACCTTAGGTCTACTTCTATGAAGAAATAATAAAGATATTTAAATATGATATATTAAAATATGGAATTTGGTCTGAAAGTTTTGGCAAATTCTTCTTTTATTGATTTTATTTCAACATGTGAAAATAAAATGTTCAGAATTTGCATGTTCAGGTGCTGTTTGGTAAATGTTTGGAGATAGAAAAGCTGAAGTTCCTGAACAATAATTCTAAATTCCTAATCACTGTGTTCAGGTTTAATTAGCATTTCACACACTGTCCCAGCACTGCTGGAACTGGTCTGGTATCTACAGTGAGCTGCTGTTCTGTTCCTGTACTGACCATCAAACCTCCTCTCTCACCATATACAGGGACACCCTGAACATTTATTACTGTTAATTGATTAATTGAGTTTATTAAACTAAAATTAGCATGAAAAGTGTGATATTTATGGATACTGATGGAATAGACTGCAGCTATAAGGAAGTTGCTAGTGGGTGTGTGGTTGTAGTAGGAGGAGAGACTATATCTGTTTATGTGTGGAAAATGGCTCCAGAGCAGATGTTAATGATTGGCTAAAAGGAGGGACTGTATGTGGGTGTGGCCAAAGACCATAGTGTGAAGGAAGTAGCTGGATCTGCAGGTGTATGGAAGTGTACGGTCATACAGGTCTACCAGCAGTGACTAAAACCCCAGTCTACAGGGAATTCTCCTCAGAATAGTACCAGGGAAGGCCTCCACCAAATCTCGCCCAACTGCAGAATTCCTGGATCTAAGAGTGAACATTAACGCGGCCTACATCCAGAAATTTGTCCAGTCAATGCCAAATCCAATTACAGCTGTTATTCATGATAGTGTAGTCATTACACTGTTGTGGAGTTATTTCTGTTGCTATTCGGTACATTTCTTTCACAGGGGATTATTTTTTTATTCAATGAGTTTATTATTATTATTATTATTATTATTATTATTATTATTATTATTATTATAAATATAATATTCTTTTTTTCTTTAATATCAATTTTAATGCAGAATATATAAAGATAGTCTCTACCTGCACTTAATAGCCAAATGCTGGTCAAATGACAGACTCGTCCCTCAAATGCATTTGTATTTATGATAAACACATGATTGCTAATTAAATGATGGAGAGCTACTACGGGTACTATGATCTACCTCTTGTTACAGAACCTCTGCCCTTCGTCCCATTCGCCTTGGTGACTGTGATCTTCCTCCACATTATAGTAGCTGTGGTTTATCACACCAAGAGAACCAAAGGTACTAACTACACAGCTGACCTGTAGCAGTCATGCTTATTTTCTTCTCTGGGTGACCAAACATCTGTCCTGCAAACATCTCTTTCAGATCCTGCCAGAGTTCACTACAGCACTGTGGATGGAGATGGAGCGGTCAGTCTGGAGTAGTACAGGTCCTACACACTGGTATGAGCTCAGCATTTGTCAGGATCAATCATTTAGGAAACGTCTTTATTGATTGGTCCATATTTCCACATGCCCCTGAGTGGACATTGTTTGGAGTTCTTCTTGTGCCGAATGTCCAATAAAGATGTCTTTCCCTGATTTCACAGGGTCAGTGTGATCATTTTACCGGATCATCTCTCACATACCAACACCGGGAATAGTTCATTATTACACTTAAAATTTAAATTAATCTTTAATTAATTACTGTAGTTCCATCACTACATACGACTTGTGACTGGTGCCAGTGCTAGTGCCAAGATCTTGAACTGCTCTGTAAAAAAAAATTGGTTTGCAGCTGGCCAAAGGGATGTAGTATCAGCCCCATGATCTCTCCTATCTGGAACCATGGAACCCTTGATGTAAGTGGTAAATTGATTTGGTGCTGCCATCATCGCAAAAGTTGTTGCCCACCATTTGAAGCAGCTAAATGACCCATCAGTGCTCAGCTGAAGAAAGAATATCCACCATGTTGTATGTAAAGCTCTGTCAATCAACTTAGACTTCTGGATTAAGAAACGCCCACAGCTTGCAATTATATTAATTTCCCTCTTTCACTTCATAACCGGTGACTTAACAATCAATACTGTAATAAGAGGAGTAAAAAATAAAGTTTCTGCTTTTTAACCCATGTGACCGGTAGACTGCATTAATGAGAGTTATCTGAACAGGAAGCACAAAGGGTGAATGTAAGAGACCTCTCTCTCTGTGAGGATCTATCCCAGCTTCAAGGTGCTGTCCAAGGTCCTGAAATCCACCCTGTATGCAGGATCTGCACTGCTGTTTCGGTCCAGCTACACTAGCGGTTTTTGAACGGGTCCTCAAGGCACAGAAACCAACACCTCTCAAAGTTCCAGAAGCATCTTGCAAACTCCAGGTCCTCATGATTATAGGGACATTCTTTTAGTAATGCTACCAAAGGGTTGGCATGGAGGCACCATCTAGATGTAGATTTGACCCAGACAGCAAGTGTGCTTGGACCAAATCACCTTGGAAATTCTAATGGCAGTGGATGCATAGATAGGCCACACGTCCATCGCTGCACAGTGATAAAGCCTATCCCAGTCCTTATTGGGTGGAAGGAAGGAAACACCCAGGACAGGGCACCAGTCCTTCACAGCTTAATGGATCCGGTCCAAGGTTTTTTGGAACTGGGTCTATACCAAACTTAGGCCAGATATGAAGACAGTATCAGACCTGCACCGGTTCAGGGCTGGATGTAGTGCTAGTCCTTACTCATCTGTTTTTGTATCTTTCTGACACAGATACATTAAATAGATCTGTTCCAGTGTTGGGCTACTGTGCCATCCAGAACTGGACAATACAATTCTTGGGCGTAATCAGCACATGTGCTCTCTGAGTAAGACCCAAATACTGCTACTGCAACTATTATGCCACTGCTCGTGTAGATAGTTTCCCAGGAAAAGCCAGATACCGAAATTCTTTTCAAAGCTTCGCTTAAGACTCACTGTAAAACTGTAAAGCACACATACAAAATATCTCAGTTACATTTGTTTCCTGAGTGCATTTATGTGACACTACATTGTGATGGTTGCCAGGCAGACCGCACCTGGAGTCTGGTGAAAATCCCCCTTTACACTAAGACTCAATACATAAAGGTAATTCCATGTAACTGATAGCTGCTAATAAATATATTTTGCTGCTAATGTTATTGGTTTAGGTTATACTGAGTCAGTGCGCGGGCTCAGCGGTAACTTAACCTTGTTCTCTTCCTTCTGGAAATGTTATTACCTGTTTGTTTGGGAGTGTGGTCTGGTGTATAGGTCCGGCGGCAAAAGGAGTCCCACTAGGAAAAATGAAAATTTATTTGGTTCCTAAGAGGAAGATGGAACGAGCCATTTGGATTTGGCCATAGGGACCATTAAACCATTACTGGACAGCTGTCTTACTGAAATGAATTTGTTTCTGATTTATTTAACATGTTTAATGGTTAATGGAAAATTCTTTCATCTAATTGTGATATTGGCCAATGTTATTTTTGTTTGTCTAAATGTAATTTATTGTGTTTGTCATACTGTCACGCCGCCGCGTCTCCCCGGCTTCTCCGCTCTTCAGGACTCTACTTCCCAGAGGGCCATGCGCGATGACGTCATGTGTCTAACACGTACGTGTATTCCCCCTGTGTTGTTGTGATGGTGCTGGTCACCTTGCTATAAATGTGCGTCTTGTCTAGTTGTCTCGCTCTTATCCAAATGTTGGTGAGCACCCAGGCTTGCCATGCTGTCCCTGGTAGGTTCTGCTGGGTAATTAGACCTGTGTATATTTTGTATTCATGGACTAGAGGCAATAGCAGAACTAATATAGACTGTGAGTCTATATTATATATAATGTTCAATTATTTTTTGTATAATTAAATTGATTGTGTGTGGGTTTTTTTTTTTTTTTTTTTTTTGACTTTCATTTTGAATTATTTTTCCCTTTTTCCCAATTTTGATGATTGGGATGGTTATAGGTTTTGCCCTTCCATGTGTATTAGTTAATAATACACAGGGTTTTTCTGCACTATCACTCTGTCCCTGTTTTTCACACTTCTTTTGTGAGAGTTGACTACTGACTTAGGCAGTTCTGTCACATACATTAAAACGAATAGAAGCCGAACCGTTAGCTTAATGCTAACTTTAAGGGAAAAATCCAGCCAGATGTTAGCATTTACAAATTAACTCGACATATCCAACTTATTTTCGTTCATTAACCAAGGTCTATATCAGAAATAGTCTCAGTATAACGTTACACAGCAACAAACCATAACAATACTCACAGGAAATGTTTTCCTGCCCATATAATGCAGAGTGCGATACCATGACTGTTCAGTTTCTTCACAAAGCCTAAACTACCTACTCCAACACGTATGGTACAAATACAGTTTACTGCAACAAATCCTGACCACTAGGGGTCTCTCTTGGTAACAACAACCACCTCAATGTTAACAACTGAACAGGGGTGCGTTTCCCAAAACCATAGTTGCTAACTACATTAGCAACTTGCATAGTTAGAACGACACAGCTGCGACGCAAGTGTTTCCCAAAACCATGGTTCACACTATGGAGGTATCCGTAACTTACATAGTCGAACCATCGTTAAGCGACACGGGTGTTTCGCAGAACCGTAGCTCCACCGAACGTTCGCAAACACTGTCGCTAAGTCGAGTCGTTGGAACTACAGCTGTAGACCTGTGGTTAGAAACTTAGTTCCTGGTGACCACGTCATCGATGACGCAGGACACCAGGTAACGTGTCAGTAAGCTGAAAATTTACATGAAATCCCGGGTACCAACATTTATACTGTCAAAATTCTTTTAACGTGTAGTTCCCAACACGCATCTCGGTGTATTTCTCTGTTTATACTTACAGCTGCGTTCTTTGAATAATGTCGCTATAATCCATGTGTGTGTGTTAGCTGTGTACCGTTAGACAGGCTCTGCTCTTCCAGCATTATTTCACTCTCAGGTGTTTTTGTGGTATCACTGGTGGAGCAGGAGCTGGGTAAATAGGCTACATGTTGCTGGTCCTCGTTCAAGACATGTTAGGTTGTAGGGTAAATCGTTCAAGCAAATATAGACCTAGTATTAACACCCAGTCATCACTTAACACCTTTCAATACCTCATCATGTGTTCTGTTTTTAGACCTGATGTTTTAGAACTAGGAGTGACCTTTATGAAATAAACTAATGAAAATGTGCGTTTTAATAGAGGGAACCGGGGAGACTAATTCTGATTAAAGGATTAACAGCTGTTGTTTCCTGAACACTGTGTTGTGGTGTATTTCTCAGCTTCTTAATATATATAATTCTCAGCTTGTCTTAAAATACCTTATTGAAACAACATGACATTATAGCTACATGTTGGGGGATAATAATTAAAATCTAGTAGTTCAAGACGAATATAATTTTTTTATTTCCAATTTACTGAAGGAGTGCCAACATGGCTCTTTAAATAGATACATTATACACCTCCCACGACTAGAACAAGGGAAAATAGGGGTAGAAGGGATGGGGATGCAGGAAGGATCACTCAGGGTCTGTTAAAGAAAAGAATGGCTGTTTATGCCACCAGTATATAATGCAATGCAAATAAACAGCAATAGTATCTCACTTTCAGAGGGGGGGATACATTGTGACACTGGGCCTACTGGCCTGTTGGATGGCCAATTTCTCTGTCCAGTAGGCCATAGTCTCCTCGTGGTGCCGCTCATTCTGTTCCCTCAGGGCTGCCAGTTCCTCCCTGATGCCCCACAGAATAGATATTTTTTGTCCCTCAGACTTGAGGTATGTGAGGGCCGCTGTGGAGAGGCAGCAGGATAGGTAGAGGAGCTCCCAGACTGAGGGGATTCTGGGGGGGCAGGGGACAGTGCAGCCTTGAGGGCCTGATGACCATGCCGTGGAGTGCCCAGTGTTGAGGGGCTCTGTGGTGGGGGTGAGAGATCTTACAGTGCTCAGTGTGGCAGTGCCTGATGTTGAAAGGCCCTGGGGATCAGACTGCAGGAGCCCAGATGTTGATGGTTAAAGAGGAGATGGGTGGGGTGTTAATGTCTGGGAGGTGTGCATGCCACAGACATCTATGCCACCTGGGACTCCATCCAGCACTTCTGGGCCTAGGATGGCCAAAACCCTCTCCTCATCAGGAGTAAGAGGTGGCAGAGTGCTGCTTCCACCACCAGTGTAACGATTGGGTTGAGGCGGGATGCAAGTGCAAAGTGGATTTATTTGAATGAGTCCGGGTAACAGGGGTCAACACACAGGAAGGTCTGAGTAAAGACATACCCAAACTTAAATAAACGGATAACGGAAGCAAAACAGGTTTAGAACAAACACCGGGACAACATCTTAGAAATCATAAAACCTTACAAAACAGACAAAAC
>JAMWET010004118.1:0-32750 GCA_024036415.1 Prochilodus magdalenae | reverse complement strand
ACTACCTGAGTCATTTTATACTGATCAGTACCCAAAACTGCCTTCATGAATTCATTAATATCACAGTGGTGGTGCAGAGTTAAGAAATGAATGGACGTAGAACAAACCCAGCTGAAGGCTTGTTCAAACTCTTTACCCGGAATAACATCAGAACAATGTAGGAATAAGAATAATAAGGCAGCATAGTAACAAGCTCACCGGGCCCAAACAAATGAGGCACCATGTGTGGTTTAGGTGGTAGTAACTTCAGGCTCCTGCAGATGGCGCTGCATGAGGATGATGGGGCTAGAAATACCTGCAGGGTGTGAGTGACGGGATCCATCAGATCCAGCTAATTAATTGGCTTGTTTATTAAGCAGTAACTATGTGGAATTAGAGGATTTCCAGAGCACTGTTATTGTAGAATTATTCATCATAGCCTTGTATTTACTAAGCACTGGGTCTTTTGATTCCAGTATTTGCATGACTGGGACAGGGACAGGGACAGGGGCAGTGACAGGGACAGGTAGGACTTTCTGTGGAAACAATAATTACTGTGATATTAATTCAGTAGAATAGTGATGTGTCAGTATGGTATGTTGATGTGTTGATGTAAGTCTAAAGAAGCCCTGTGTTTGACCCTCACTGTGTTCTTCCAGTCGTTTTTACATCAGATAAGTGTGCATGTTATTACTGATGGAGACACACTGCCACCTAGAGGCCTTAAGGGTATAAACTACTATAGACGTAAATAGAAACGATGAACCTGAAACAAGTCCAGCATTTATTTTCCATACTTCACTGAAAAGGGAAAAAAATAATTAATAAATAGGGGTTATTTTACTGTGGGTTTGTCAGTTATGGGTCATATTTATTGGCATTTTAAAAACAAAAACATTTAGGTGCTGTTTTAGATGCATCTGTCTGCAGTCTTTTAATAACAGTCTGTATGTAGATGATGAAATCTCCAACTTTAGATATTTTTATGTTGCGGACTGTTCTTCCCACAGACTTACACAGAGTGGTGACTCCTCACCCTCCTCCCTCCTGAAAGGCTCTCTGGGACAGTGCTGCGCTTCATCTTTGGACTCACCTGTTACCTGTTAAACTGATTAGTTGTAAGATGATCCGCCAGCTGGTTTATTAGCACTGCACACCTTTACTTACTTCTTAAAAATGTTACTGGGATCAAATTCAGAACGGGCTAATATTTTTTTCAGAGCACTGAACTGAATTTCTCAGCTTCAGCATCATATGACTGCATATAGTTTCATACGGCTTTCATTTACGTTTTATATCCCAACGGTTGTGTGAAATGTGGAGGTTTGTTGCGAGAAATGAAAGTACTGCATGATCAGCATAGCTTAAAGCATTTTCACTATGAGATGTTATGATTATCTTATGCTGAAATATTTAAGAACGTTAAGCAGCTACAGTCAAACCAACTTCATAGTAAATCCTGAACTGCCATGTCTATTTACATGTGTAAACTGAAAACTGTGGCCAAAGCGGATCCCCATTAGGACATTTCTGAAATTCCAGAGTGACTTTGAGAGCACTAGTAAATCCCACAGTGCACTCATTACTTCTAGTGAACACTGTAGATGACTGTATGCCGATGTGGAGTGTGAGGCTTGTGTTCCTGTGCATGGAGGAAGTTTTAAGAACTCTCTTGAGTATCCCTCTCTTTAAAGCCTCTAACAGTGGCAGTGTTTCCTACAGGGGGAAGTTTTTGTACAGGGTCTGTGTTGATGTGTCTCACTGTGGCTGACGAGCGCAGTAATACACAGCTGTGTCTCCCGCCTGCATATTCTGTCCTCTTAGGGTCATGGTGCTTCTGGACGTGTCTTGAATAATTGTGAATCTGCTTTTCAGTTTATCACTGTAGCGCGTGCTACTGTCATAACAAATCCTTCCAATCCACTCCACAGCTTTTCCTGCAGGCTGCCGTATCCAGGCAGAACAGTAGCTGCTATCAGTCAGGGAATATCCAGGCACTTCACAGGTCAGTGACATGGACTGACTGGCTGCTACAACCATGGATCCAGGCTGTCTCAGCTCCACACAGTGAACACCTGTTGAACAGCATAATGTTAATATAATAAAGTAGATAGAAGTTATTTTATGGCAAATGAAACAACACTCACAGCTCACAGTCGCCAACAGCAGCAGCAGTAGAGAGAACATGGTGACGGTGAGTGAAAGCTGCTGGTCTTCACCTCCACCTGCTTAAATATGCTGTAACAGGCAGAGCATTTGCATACAGCTGCTCTGAGTCAAGATGAAATATCATACTCCACTATATATGGATCATTTTATCTGATCTGCTCCTACAGAACTAATTCAAGGCCTGTATAAAAGGAAGAGAGGCCAAACAGCCAACAAAACTAACAAAGAAGCAAAACAAGATCAACCTGAACTCAGTAAGAAGACAGAGCAGCCAAAAATCAACAAATGCAGAAATGACATTAATAACCATCAATAAAAACAGCTGAACATTTTCACCCTCTTCGCTGGAAGACCCTTATACAGACGGCTTCATCCAGGTTTCAGTGGAATACAGTTACCTCAGCTTACCTGTAGGTTACCTCTAAAACTAACACCTTCATAGAAAGAGATGTTGGTGTTGCACAGTTAACACAATCATGGTCTACCTAAGGAGATTGCCAGGCCCAGGCTCCACCAGCCTGGTTCAGTGTAGCGCCCATGTTTTACCAAGGCTCATTTCAGTCAATGCTCGAGGTAGACCTACACAACGCAAAGCCAACACCAGCTGGCCAACACTAACAGCAAAGCAAGGCTGAGCAATCTGTGTGCAGTCTTTCAAAGTTCTGGTCTGAACCTGTTTATTTTCGGTGGAAATGCCCTGAATTGGTGAAGGAACCAGAACAGAACTCATTCCATGAGCGGTTGAGAAGGGCTTGGTTATAACATCTCTGCAGCAGGACATGATGATGAATGATAAGCTGGATTGATGTAAATGTCACATGAACTCTGATCTGGTGTTGCCACATGTTGGATATACATCAGACCTCAATACCACATACAAGTGACCCAAACCGGAACTGAATGGGGTTTTGTCGCTCACACTGCCACAACAGGATTGGACTTGGGCAGCTTTGACCTGCTGTGTGAATGTGGCCTTATGAACTGGTGTCCTGGTCCTGCAGCAGTTCTGCAGGAGGCTTGTCCTGTTAGTTCTCCTCAAAACATCTGAACTGAGCCAGTGTTCACTCCTCAGCAGGGCCGTGTCACAAAGATCAGTAGTGTCAGCGCGTGCTGAATAAGATTTCAGGATTATTATTTTACCTGTATGTATATGGAGTAAGTTTACTGTCAGTAAACGCGTATTCATCCACACTCGTACATACGCACATCAAGCCAACATGTATTTATATAGCACGTTTTACAACACGTCGTCACAAAGCAGCTTTACAAAGAACCTGGTGTCCGAGCCCCCAGTGACCTCCAGAGGAACCAGGACTCAAAAGGGGAACCCATTCTCCTCGGGTCAACACCAGATAACCAGACGAGTGAGGGAAGGAGATTCACTGTTTTGTAAGGTAGAGATCTGTAAACCGACAGTCAAAAATACGTCATTGGAATCACAGGCCAAATGTATCGAGTAGAGGACCACTGGATTCAGCACAGTACCCCATAACTGGCAACAGGTTAGTTTCTCGCTGACATCCTATGTAGTGAAGCACGACTCCAGCTTTTCAGGACTCGACTCTGACTCTCGGCTCCTGTCTGGAATCGATGGAATCCTTAGTTGAATTTCTCTGTTGTTTTAAACTCTCCTCTGTTTGAATGTCCCTTTTCATCCGCTATAAACATGGAGTCGGGTCCGCTCTCAGTTCATACACTCTTACAGTCATTGTCCAGAACTCGACTCAAAGAATCAACTTTTCTGGAAACGACTCTTAATCACTGGTCCCACTTTCATCTGTTGGTGGGCAGCAAGATGGATTATGGGAGTCAACAGCAGCTCCACTCAGGTACAGTTTTTTTTATTCTTCCTGACTGTTGAGCAGAATTGTTTGTCAGTGATTTATTTCAGATGGTGTACGTTTTTTTGGGGCCTCCATGAGTTTATATAGTACGTCGTCGTAATCGTTGAGGACAGGAGCAATATATGGCGCAGGCTGAACCAAGTGGTGTTAAGTTTCTCCTAACTCAGTGTTGCAGTCCTAAGAAGCTTCCAAAATTGGTCAGCTTCCAAAGGTCGTGTTTTACTACACGGATTCCAGCGAAGACGCATGCGCACTGGGCCTTATCGATTGTTCCTCTACTCGATGCATTTGGTCTGTGACTCCAACGTTGTATTTTTGAGGTCGTTTTTCAGTTTCCGATATTTGTTCATGAATAGGTCGTGTCTGTAATCATTTGTAGGTGTAGGTGTAAATATTTATACTAGTAAATTGTTGTAAGTTCTATAAAACACACCCAGCAGTCTTACATAATGCGTTTATGGATGATACAGTCTATAGGTGAATGTATGATGAGTGCTTATGTACGAGTGTGGATAAATATGTACACGTGTTTTTGAAGCCTTACTCCAAATATGTATCCATATAGACACCACCATCCGCCAGCTCGAAGGCTCACGTGGTGATGCTGTTTGGATTTTCATGGCTGGATTATCAGACTGATCTGGTAATAGATGTGTTGATGGCAAACTCAACATTTTAATTAACACCCCTCATGGATACTACATGGTACTGACTGTAGCATCACTCTAAAGCCTCTAACTGTGGCAGTGTTTCCTACAAGGGGATGTTTTTGTACAGGGTCTGTGTTGATGTGTCTCACTGTGGTTCTCGAGCGCAGTAATACACAGCTGTGTCTCCCGTCTGCATATTCTGTCCTCTTAAGGTCACTGTGCTGCTGGACGTGTCTCGGGAAACCTCAAACCTGCTTTTCAGTTTATCACTGTAGTAAGTGTTACCGCTACCACACATCCTTGCAACCCACTCCAGAGCTTTTCCTGCAGGCTGCCGTATCCAGCCTGTACAGTAGTTGCTGTCAGTCACTGAATATCCAGAAACTGTACAGGTCAGTGACATCACCTGACCAGGTGTTACAACCATGGATGCAGGCTGGGTCAGCTCAACACAGTTAATACCTGTTAGGAATAAAGATGATATTAATATTACTTATAATAAACCCTTTTAGGCTAATCTTATTCTGTCTATTCTAATAAACACTTACAGGACACACTGGCTAGTAGTAACAGCAGCAGTCGTGTAAGGAACATGGTGGATGATGAAGCCAAACTAGAACACACTGCAGGTCCTCACATCCACATGCTGTAATAAAGAGGAACATACAGGAAGTTCACACAGAGCATCACTTCATGCAAATGTGCTGCTCCACACCCAACTACATAACGCCTCTGAAACCAGATCACTGGATGTGGGTATGACTTTAGTGTCTTGGCGTGGTGTCGGACATGATGAGCCTTTAGGACAGCTTTAAAAGGCCTTGGCAAAGATGCCTGCTCTAGAAAGATGCCTGCTCTAGAAAGATGGAACAGCATTCTTTCAAAAGACATTCCCTCAACTGGTGCCTTGATGATGTTGGTAGAGGTCACTCTCTGTCCCAAAGCTCCCAGATGTGTTAAACAGATCTGGTGGCTGTGGAAACTACACCATAGGATTGACATCATGTTCACTCTCATTCAGTGACCCCTGCTGCCCTGTGGATCAGATACACAAGACCACCCTCTTCAGGGGAGAACAGTTTCTTTTAAGAATGAAGGTGAGAATAACTTAGTAGTAATGATGCACTAATCTCTAAGAGGAAAAGTGGACCCAGGCCACGCCTTTAAAATACAGCCCCTGCTAGATAACAGGGTCCCCAGACAGAAACAAAAACGGGGGCTAGGACTCTGGGCTGCAATGTTCTCCGATGTGTTCCACTCACTGTCTTTCTCTGGTGTAACTAGTGTAACTATATCATAGGGGCTGCCCAGTCTAATAACCTAGTCCACTAGTAGGTATTGCTCTGTGATGATGCTTTGGGCTTGATGATGATGTGGTGACACTAATAACATGGATGTCTCACAAAAGCAAACATGTGAGAGGCCTGGTGACTTCAGGGATCGTATCTCCGCCTCCAGTTTTAAATATGATGAGACATCTGTTGTAAAAGGCTCAGTGTAAATAAACTTGGTTTAACTTCTTGTTTGGGCCCAAAAAACTGATGCCCCGCCCCTGATTGTCCGAACTGCATCACTGTCATCATTTAGCTTTGACTAATTTGGGCTAAAATGAATAAATGAATAACGGACACTGCAGCTCTACTGGAGATTTATGATGGCAAACACATGAACCAGTGTGCCAGACTCAGGTTCCAGTGGAGGCTCATGTCTGCCAACGTGAAGGGTCACATAATGATGAGGCTTTATTGGGTGTTTAGGCTGATTATTTTTTTGGTTTGTTAATAGAGGATTTTGGAGCTTGAGGTTAAAGGTCGCACGTATGGCAGATCTGACCATGAATGTCTGAGTCTAGCTGCATGTGTATCAGGTCTTTCTGAATTTGGTCAGTTCCATCCTACCGTTCAGACCTGAAGAACTTTGATGTGAGTTTGATGTGTTAGTGGAGGTCTCCCCCTGCAGGCTGTATGTGGTACTGACTCTAACATCACTCTAAAGCCTCTAACTGTGGCAGTGTTTCCTACAGGGGGATGTTTTTGTACAGGGTCTGTGTTGATGTGTCTCACTGTGGTTGGCGAGTGCAGTAATACACAGCTGTGTCTCCCATCTGCATATTCTGTCCCCTTAAGGTCACTGTGCTGCTGTACGTGTCTCTCGAGACTGCAAACCTGCTTTTCAGTTGATCACTGTAGTAAGCGTTACCATCACCACAGATCTCTCCAATCCACTCCAGATCTTTTCCTGCAGGCTGCCATATCCAGCCTGTACAGTAGCTGCTATCAGTCAGTGAATATCCAGACACTGTACAGGTCAGTGACATCACCTGACCAGGTGTTACAACCATGGATGCAGGCTGGGTCAGCTCAATACAGTTAATACCTGTTAGAAATAAAGATGATAAACCCTTTTAGGCTAATCTTATTCTGTCTATTCTAATAAACACTTACAGGACACACTGGCTAGCAGTAACAGCAGCAGTCGTGTAAGGAACATGGTGGATGATGAAGCCAAACTAGAACACACTGCAGGTCCTCACATCCACATGCTGTAATAAAGAGGAACATACAGGAAGTTCACACAGAGCATCACTTCATGCAAATGTGCTGCTCCACCCAACTACATAACGCCCCGCACCTCTGAAACCAGATCACTGAAGGTGACTATGACTTTAGGATGAAAGTAAGAATAAGGGCTTATTGGAGGAAGCAGCAGAAGACCAGACGCCTCAGGAAGGACCTGGCACACATCCAGGAGACCGATTAAAGGAAAAGCCTGCATAAGGTCCTTTAGTCCTTTTGTTGTAAATTTTTATTCCATCTTATATAAAATTGTCTCTCTACATGCTCCGCATATCAGCAATCAAAATGAACATGCTTCCCCAAATTTATTTTTCTTCACACATGAGCCCTCTCCCTCCACCAGATGGGTTTTGGGACAATTTAAATCCAAGCTGTCTCTCTATATTTGGAATGGGAAACGCCCGCGTATGAAGTTATCAATTATTCAGTGAAGTAAATTAGAGGGGGGTCTCTCTTTTCCTAATTTTAGATGATATGCTCACGCTTTCGTCCTGCGTCCACTAGCAGTGTGGTTTAACCTGAGCCTTTCTAGACCATGGGGTCTATTAAAGAGCCTCTAGTAGCACTACACACCAGAGAGGATCTGATATTTAGTAGCATCTCTATCAGACAATGACATATCAACACTCCACACATGAATGGGGTCCCATGGAATGCAAATGTAACCACCCATCCAAGCGTATAATAATAATAATAACAACAATAATAATAATAATAATATGATCATGTGAAAACAAATGATGCCTTCTTGGCAAAATGAACTCAACTTCAAAATCAACTTCCCAGAGTGCATCAGCCTCATGTCTCCAGTCTCCTAATCATTCCTGCTCTAGGTCTCCTGAGAACCAACACACCTGTCTTCAATCAACTGTTCTGCATATAAGCCCCCCACACACACACACAACCTGATTTGCGATTCGGAGCGCTTCTCCTGTGTGTTCTCGACTCTGGTTCTGACCCCTTTGGTTCCTTGACTACCCATCTCTTCCTTACCCCTATTGTTTTGGTTCTTATATAGTGATCTTTAACTTGGCCATGGGAGTGTAGCAATAACAGTGAAATCAGTACACACAGAATTGTGGGAGCTGTTTGGCCTAGCCTGTTCATGTCAGTGTTGTCCAAGAGAAAAACAATTTTGAGCAGCCGGGAACCCTGACACTGGGGTTTGAGGACGTCTAGATGGCAGTTCTCAAAGACATTAAGCACTGAGTGTGTTCAACCAACTGCTCAGCAGCCATGTTTCTACAATGTAACCTATTGTACAGGGGGAATATATGTGGTATTAATGAAGTATGTAAATATAAATTATTAGGTAACTGTTTAAATCTGCAGTAAATGGAATCTGATCAGTACTCAAGACTCAATATTCAACGCCAACAGGCTCATGGGTTTATAATATAATATAATATAATATAATATAATATAATATAATATAATATAATATAATGTAAAAGCTACTGATAAAAAACTACAACATTGATTCAGTAACAGCAGCTTTCCTCTGTAAGTGAATGAGGAGGTGTTATTGTACAGCTCTGTCTCTGTTCTCTATCACTGTGAGTATCTAGCACAATAATACACAGCAGTGTCTTCACTCTTCAGACTGTTCATCTGTAAGTACAGCTGACTGCTGGAGTCAGATCTGGAGATGGTGAATCTTCCCTGGACTGACTGGGAATAGTGGATGGGAGAGCTGGATGTGCTTATATATGCAATCCATTCCAGTCCTTTCCCAGGAGCCTGTCTGACCCACACCATACGATAGCTGCTGAATGTGAATCCAGATGCTGTGCAGGTGAGTGTATGAGATTCTCCAGGTTGTTTAAGCACAGCTTCAGACTGAGTGAGAGTCTGACTCTGAAAACCTGCAGGAAAGAAGAAGAATTAGAACAATAATGTAAACATGATCCTGTAAAGATTATGATCCCTCTGCTGTACTGTTCCAGCATCATACAGATCCAGACACGTACATGGCAGGCTAGCGAGCATCAGCAGTATTAGAGATGTGCTGAACATGGTGGAGGTTGTAGCTGAGCTGATGAGGTGCTGTTCAGCGTCTCTTCATAAAGGGAGGAGGAGGATTTGCATAGCTACAGTTTCAGAGGGATTTCCTCATCTACTGTTTATTTGATGGTCACTGAAAGGAGTTTTCATGACACAGACATGAGCACTACATATCATTTCAGTGTTTGTGTCTAAGCCAGTCCCTTCACAGGTACTGATGTCTATATTTGCTATAGTATGGCCCACCGTGTTGGTAACTAGTGTAGTGTTGTACATTCATGGTTAAAGGAATAGAACACAAATGTGCTGAGGGTAAGGTGACTTGGTGGGTAGATTTGACATCATGAGTCATGAGAGTTATTCATCTTTCACACACCTGTTGTCACATCCTGCCCTGTACTGCTCATGTTTGTCCGTCTCATGTTTGTCCAAAAGACACTTTTGTCCATTTCATCATTTACTGTTCCAGGAAACCTGCCTTCCTTATAGCCTGGCAATCCCACCCTTCTTTCTGGCTGTGTATATTTTATACACTGTAGGGGAAAGGGGAAACCTCAGTAAGGGTCCGGGCAGTGCCGCCTGCAGCCAACAGAGGGTGGCAGCAGTGGTGCAGTTCTTCAAGGGGACTTCATTTGCCATTACTACAGTCTGGAACTCCAACCCCCAGAATGCTCCTGGCTGATTAATTCAACAAGCTGCAGCTGAGGCGCCGGCCATATAAGCCCCCATCAAACAACCATCTCTGCTACACCTTTGTAGAGGGGTAGAGAAGAGAAGAGAAGGAGAAGAGAAGGAGAAGGAGAAGAGAAGAAGAAGAGAAGAAGAAGAGAAGAGAAGAGAAGGAGAAGAGGAAGAGGAAGAGGAAGAGGAAGAGGAAAAGGCAAGCCGAGCATGTAGAAAATAAATAAATAAATAAATATGGAAGAAAAGGCGTGAGCCAAACTAAACAAGACAAAACTGAAAAGCTCCAAAAAAGCGTGAAGGCTCAGAAAAGAAAAGATCTCCTTCCTGTTAGACCTCTTCCCTGGTTGTTTTTGGTTCATTTATAAATTTTCTCTTTTGTTTGAGCTTCCCGCCCTTTTTCCCTCTCATTCACAAAACCCCTCACCCCTGGCTCACCTGACCTGTACTGGCACATAGTGCAGTGGTAACAGGTGTGGCCATCACTGCAGGGGTCGCGGGTTTGATTCTCAGCTCAGTTCTCAAACACATTCGCCCAAACAGATACCTTCACGTGCATCCACATCCAGGAACCTGTTTACTTGCAATTGAAATCTGTATATCGCCACAAACGGGTTCCCACACTGCGCTTGGGTCCACACCACCAACCGCTCCGTGACAGCCTCTTAGCCCATGTCACCAACACTGTGGCTATCTTGAATGCTGCCATCTTGGATTCAACTAAAGTTTTTCAAATAGTAAAGCTGGTATGTGACACATCAAACTGGTAGAGCATGTCACCAGAAAAACAGATGTGTGCTTCGTGTCAGCGTTCCTTACTTCCTCATTCAAACAGATTTTATGGGAAACGGGAAAACTGACCTTCAGGGCTACAGAATGTGTTCGGAGGTGTGAACTCCTGCAGGGGAGGTTTGGACACAGGAGGAGTTTTTGTACAGGGTCTGTGTTGATGTGTCTCACTGTGTTTCCCGAGCGCAGTAATACACAGCTGTGTCTCCTGTCTGCAGATTCTGTCCTCTTAAGGTCACTGTGTTGCTGGACGTGTCTCTGGACAAACTCAACTTGTTTTTAAGTGAATCTTTGAAGTACAAGCCTCCACTGTAGCCCATGGTTGCAATCCACTCCAGACCTTTCCCTGCAGGCTGCCGAATCCAAACTGTAGCATAGCTGCTAATAGAGTAAGAGACTTTACAATCGATGGTCAGAGTTTGATCTGGACGAACAGTCAGGAAATCAGGCTGTATGAGCTCATATGGATGGACACCTGTGAAAAGGCCAGTAAGCAATAGAAATCAGAATAACACCATGAGCTGGTATTTAATGTATGCCCTGTGTAACGTGTGTGACTCTCAGTACAATGTAAAATCATGTTTGATCGTGACTCAGGTTCACTTAACACAGAGTACAGCAGTTTAATAATTCTAATAGATTTTAGAGAGGTTAGAGCCCATATAAATGAAGGACTCTCAACAAACACACACTTACAGCTCATAGTGGCCAGCAGGAGCAGCAGGAGGGATATGTAGAACATGATGAATAGGTAAACGCTGTTGGTCTCCACCACCACCACCAGCACCACCAGCACTAGCTTTAAATACATACCTGATGGCCGGATATTTGCATACAGGACTTCCTGGTACGTAGTCACGTCTGTGGGTGACTCCGCTGCTCCTCCGGACTCCAGTGCCAGGAGTGTACAGCCCGATGACGTCACACCCACATGCTCGCCCTCTTCTGATCCTCCCCGGTCCACCTCTCCGGTCTATTGATTAGCCCAGCTGTCACCGGCAGTGTTTAAACCTCACACACATACACCCACTTCGCGAAGCTTTGCCAGCCTTGTTGTTGCTGTCCTGAGCGTTTTCATTCTGTATTCTGTCTATCGGTATTTCGGTCTTGTTCTCCTCTCGACTACGTCTCCCAGCTTTCTCCTTTCAACTTGTCCACCTAGTTCTGCCTTTCTCTCTGGTTCCCAACCCTGCTTCTGTTTGCCTGGTTTTCAGCTCCCTCTTTCTACCTGACTACCTGGTTTCGATCCTCACCTGTCCTCGCACTTCATGCCCGGAATTGCCCTCTGTTACCGCTGTACTAGTCTTTGCTGTTGCGTGCCATCACTGATCAGTCTATTACACTCTGTGTGTCTCTTGGCTCTGCTAGGGTGGTGCCTGGTTCTTTGTCACTGACATACATCAACCTTTGTTCATATTATAAAGATGGGAAAACATTAAAATGGCCCAAAAGTAATTAGTAATAGTTATTAAGTAAAGGTTTGAAGTACACGTCTCTGGAAACTTCAAACATGCTTTTCAGTTTATCACTGTAGTGCTACCACCTCCACATGTTGGTCCTTTCTGCTCCAGAGCTTTCCTGCATGCTGCCGTATCCAGTCCTGTACAGGATGAGATGAGAGAACAGATTTTGGGAGTCTTTGTAACAGGCCCTTCATCATATTCCAGCCTCAGATATATCCAAACCGGCCCCAGCTTCTCCACAGAGCAAGTCAAAGCATATGTTACTCTGGTGTTTTTGACCACATAAAGGTTGAAACATGCAACAGTGACAGGATGCAGCTGTATGGGATGATGAATGTTGCTCAGTGAATGGAGTTATTGAGGAAACATCTCCCTCTACTGTGTTTATACAGTATATGATTCTTAGAGTTTATTAGCTCTCCTATTCAAACACTCGCAGTCTCATATCAGCAGGGGTCTTCACACTCTTCCTGAGTAAGACCTCATAAGCCAGGTCTCCTGCTTTGAATGTGGATGTGATTTCAGCCAGAGTTTCTCTGTTCACTTGGACAGTTCTAACCATGATCATTAAGCACCTGTGAGCTTAACATCCCTAAATTAATAAGCTACTGTTTTTAAATTGGCAGTGAGGCATATATAATATAATATAATATAAAAATGAAAAAACTGATAAATTACAGTATTGATTCAGTAACAGCAGCTTTCCCCTGTACAAGGGTGAGGGGGACTGTCTTATACTAAAAGGCCAGTTAGATAAATGAAGGCTGGTTTCTGAAGGTCCTGGATATCTTCAGCTATGAAGGTTAGCTCCCCGTGACCAGCATCAAGTCCCCTATACAGCTTTGTCTATGATGTCAGGTAGACCCCTAATAGTCATACATCCCTGAGTTTAATCATTTTATGCCGATTGATCCCTTATATATTTTCCATACGCAGCATATATGATCTGAAATATAATAAACACTTTATATTTCATCATTTTAGTTGTATTACTAATGTTCATGTAGAAAGTAGATCTTCTGGAGCAAGTACTGTAGTCTCTACACTGACTGTATACCAGCAGCTTTCCTCTGTAAGTGAATGAGGAGGTGTTATTGTACAGCTCTGTCTCTGTTCTCTATCACTGTGACTCTCGTGCACAATAATACACAGCAGTGTCTTCACTCTTCAGACTGTTCATCTGTAAGTACAGCTGACTGCTGGAGTCAGATCTGGAGATGGTGAATCTTCCCTGGACTGACTGGGAATAGCTGATGGGAGAGCTGGATGTTCCAATTCTAGCAATCCATTCCAGGCCTTTCCCAGGAGCCTGTCTGACCCAGTCCATATAATAGCTGCTGAATGTGAATCCAGACGCTGTGCAGGTGAGTGTATGAGATTCTCCAGGTTGTTTAAGCACAGCTTCAGACTGAGTGAGAGTCTGACTCTGAAAACCTGCAGGAAAGAAGAAGAATTAGAACAATAATGTAAACATGATCCTGTAAAGATTATGATCCCTCTGCTGTACTGTTCCAGCATCATACAGATCCAGACACGTACATGGCAGGCTAGCGAGCATCAGCAGTATTAGAGATGTGCTGAACATGGTGGAGGTTGTAGCTGAGCTGATGAGCTTTTCTCTGCAGGTCTCTCAGTGCTGTTCAGCGTCTCTTCATAAAGGGAGGAGGAGGATTTGCATAGCTACAGTTTCAGAGGGATTACCTCACTCATCTACAGACTATTTGGTGGTCACTGAAAGGGGGCTTCAGGACACTGACCTAAGCATTACATATAATGTCAGTGTTTGAAAGATGATGTAAGATACTTTTATAAAGTGAACCCATCCCTTCTTTGGTGTTAATGTCCACATTTACTTCCGTATGCAATCAGCACCCACCATGCTGGCAACTGGTGTAGTGTTCAGTCCGCTTTTGTCTTGGTGGAGACGACCAACAAATCTGTGGGGAGCACCGTAGTCAAACTCCAAGTTTGTCATCACACATCCAGAAGGCCCTGTGTCACTACTGAGAGACACCACTTCTGTAGGTGTAGCTCAATAAATATCATCCATATCATCATTTATTGTTCCAGGTAACCCCCATCCCTGTATCTTCACACCCACTGTGTATATATAACACAACACCACACTGTGATCAGTGTACATGCTGCAGTCCCGTGGTTTTCGGTATGTGAGTGTATTTGTAATGTTCTAGCTCCACCTACTGGTGTTATTTTATGAGCTCAGTAATACACAGTCGTGTCTTCATGTAGTGCAAACTGAAACCTGCTCTTACTTCACTTCCAAGTATCTGTCCAACCCACTCCAGAGCTTTTCCTGCAGGCTGCTATATCCAAACCCTTACAGGTCAAGCTTAATTCCTGTGTAATTAATTACTGTGTGCTATTTAAAATACAGTGTGCTATTTTCAGATACTAATGATGTACTTAGCATATTAAATATAATCATTAGTGTTATTAAAATATACTTCTTGTATATTTATACTAGTCATTTATCTCTCCAGCAGCCTCAGCTCAGAAGGTGAATAGCATGTTCCACACTGATGTTATTGACTAATGAAGCATGTAACCATCACAGGATGCAGCTGGAGGAGATGATAAGTGTCGGTCAGTGAATGCAGGGTGCTTGAAGACACATCGCCATCTGCTGTTCTACACATGAACAGTGTGAGAATGTACAGAACAGCAGACTAACTGAAAGTCCTCCAACCAAAACAGCTGACTGCTGGAGTCTGGAAGTGCAAGGTATCTATCCTTAAACTAAAGTAGTCTGTGGCAAGGACCAAGCCGACCTTTCAAAAGACATAAAAGGGTTCTATCTGAAATATGAATATGAATAACCCATAAAGACCAACATATGTTCAGTATTACACTGTGTTTTGTATTCAGTCATTTTCTAAGCTTCTTTTATTCTTCTGGGTCACAAGGGATCCTGGAGCCTATCCCTGCGCTCATTTGGTGGAAGGCAGGAAACACCCTAGATGGGCCACCAGTCCTTCATGGGGCCGACACACACAATATTGCCCGTATCTAAATTTATCATAGTATCATAATATAACTAGAAAAGTGCATTTCCTGAAGGAAACACGGGATGGTTGCACAGCTTGCTTGGTGAGGAACGAGGGATGAGTAAACGAGTGCGGGTCGGTATGGCTGTGGATTAGCGTCTGGGCCTGTGATGTTTCCTGGTTCTCAGGGGAAGGAAACAGCCGGGTTTCGTTTGGGTTGAAAATGACTGGGACTCTATGGGAGGATCGAGGGATGAATAAACGACAGATAGAGGAGTGCGGGTCAGTATGGCTGTAGATTAGTGCCTGAGGATCTGCCCTTACTGTGTATGTGAAGTTTCGCACCTCTAGACCGAACAAAACAGCAGGATTTAAAAACCAAAGTCAGAATGATTTGATCTCCCGGCCAGTAGAGTCAAGTGAAATTGTGAAAATGGACACATATGAGAAATACTAGGAGACGGGCATCATGTTGGACACTGTAACGCTTTTGGGGTTTCCTGACACCGCCGTTCTCCCGAACTCCACTTCAAAGAGTGCCTCATCCGATGATGTCACCCCCACATGTTCCCAGTTGTGCAATCATACAGTACCTCACTCACATGCCCCGCCTCTCCAGAATACTGATGGCTGCACCTGCGGCTCTTTCCACAGGATGCATTTAAACACCCCACACACACTTTCCCAACCTTTCCCAAACTTGTTTGCACTACTGAGCGTTCTCTTCTACTCGTTTCTACTCTGGCCTTGACTCTCTCTTTGTCTTTGACTTTCTCTCTTTGCCTTATCCGTTATTCTGGTTGCCCGTTTGCTCACCTATCTGGTTTTTGACCTCCTTCTGTTCTCCTGTCTCCTCTCTTTGGTTGCCTCCTTCATTTTAATTGCCTCGTTGTCTGTTGTCTGTATTTACTGAACTCTCTATTACAGGGGAATTTCAAAACTTCAGCATAAACAAAGTCATTCTGAGTGGTTTGAAATGCTCTATTCTCCATTGTCAGGAAGGCCCAACAACGCCTCCACTTTCTACGAAGGCTGAGGAAAGTCAACCTGCCACAGCAGCTCCTCTGCAACTTCTACAGATCCACCGTAGAGAGCATCCTGACAAGCCACATCACTGTGTGGCGTCACCTCTGCTGAGCACAAGGCCCTTCAGAGGGTGGTAAAGACTGCACAGCACATCACCGCAACTACCCTCCCACCCCTACAGGACATCTACGACAAGAGATATCTAAGGAAAGCAGTAAACATACCCTCAGACCCCACACACCCCAGCCATCTCCTGTTCCAACCTCGGCCATCCGGAAAGAGGTACCGGAACATCCGAGCCAGAACCACCAGGATCAGGAACAGCTTTTAAACTGGTCATACCGGCAGCACCTGACAGAACATGACTACACCACTAAAGACTGTTACTAGCCCGGATCACCCCAGCACACTGTGCTCCACTACCTCAGAGGACTGTTTGAACCGCACTCTAACTTAACCTATATCCTGGAACATCTCAGCTGTGTGTTTATTATCTATGTCTGACTGGATCTGGAATAAGTGCAGGGCGTTATTGGGATTTGTGCAGCTCTGCACCTCAGAGAGCAAGTTCTTGTACAGGCTTTCTGTTGATCTGTTTCACTGTGCCGTCTTTCACGTGCACAGTAATACACAGCTGTGTCTCCACTCAGCAGACTCTGTCCTCTTAAAGTCACAGTGTTGCTGGACGAGTCTCTGGTGATCTGAAACCTGCTTTTCAGTTCATCACTGTAGTAAGTTATCATAGTAGGTACATCTCCATATATCTCCCCAATCCACTCCAGAGCTTTTCCTGCAGGCTGCCGTATCCAGTGTGTACAGTAGCTTTTATCATCAACTGAATACCCAGAGACTTTACAGGTCAGGGACATCGACTGACCAGGTGTTACAACCATGGATCCAGGCTGGGTCAGCTCAGCACAGTGGACACCTGCTGGAGAATAGAACCATTATAAGGAGGGAAGGTATATATACCCAACACGTGTCTACACAGCAAATCCCAAACCACTCACAGGTCACAGTGGTCAGCAGCAGCAGCAGTACAGATGGAGAGAACATGGTGCGTGTTGAAGCTGAACAAGTGTAAGTGGTTGGTCTTCACCTCCACCTGCTTAAATCTGCAGTAGAAGGCAGAACATTTGCATACAGCTGTGCTGACCTTCATGTATATATGATAACAGGCTCTCAAAGCCAGTTCAGTTCAGCTGTAAAAGTGTACAGCACATTTTCTCATGTGTGCATTAATCAGGTAGATGCAGCGTATTAGCTCCAAAGTTCCAGATACGTACTAGATATATCAACATATTGCAGTTCAGCTTCAGCCCGTACGACCAGACTCTGGAGTTTCTCTTAATGCTTTATTCATCATTCCCTTCATCATTCCTCCGTTATTCTGTTCTACTGAAACGCCGATAATCACTTCATCCACAGCGTTAGCACAGTCTGGTATTAGCTGTGCTACTGATCTGTAGTTGTTACTGATCATGTGTGGGTCAAAGTACCAAACGTTCACCCAGTTGTTTACATATTCTACAAAGCTTCCTCCATCTACTTCACCTCCAGTCACACCATCCACTATGTACAGTTTAAACAGGAGCCTAAACACCTGTTCAGGACCTGCTAGTCCAGCTACTCCACTATGACTGCGTCACGTCAGCGGGTCTGGCTGACTATGATGGATCCTCCGGACTTCAACTCCCAGAATGCACAGCACGATGATGTCGTACCCACATGCAGCCAACCATCCAATCAGATATGCTCTAGGTCACCTGAGTTTTAGCCACAGCTGTCAGCAATCACTCACTTCCTGCATTTAAGACACACACAAACTCCTGTTTGTAACTCTGAGCGTTCTACCTGCTACATCTTTGATCTCTGGCTTTGCCTTTGTTCTCCCTTTGACCTCTCCTTTCGTTTTCTCCCTTTGGATTCATTTGCCTGTTGTTAGCTTCCCTGGTATTTGACCCTACGTCTGTCTTTGACTTTGCTTGGCTTTCTCCTCTGGTTCAGTCTGCTCTCTTCTGCCTTCTTGGATTTCGCCCCTCGCCTGTCTTACTCGACTCATGACCAGGTATTGTTCCTTTGCATGGTTGACTCGGTTTCTGTTGGTGTGTAAAGTCTCTGATCTACACAATAAAGCTCATTTGTCTTTTAGCCTTGTTAGCGTCGCACCTAGTTCTTTGTTCTTGGCAGACTGATGTTAAATCACACTGGAACCATAAAATCAGTCTTCATCTAGAAAACTATTTCAAAACTTTGTCATTGAAGAGAAACAGCCACAGCGACACAAACCCCTGTACAAACACTCCACAGCTCTATCAGCTGAAGTGTTTAACCTCAGGGTGACGGCCTCTGGCCCATCAGTTTTACTATCTACAGAAATGATATAACACTGTACAGTAACTGTTTTCAGCTGCTTAAATATTGTATACACATGTATTTTATTCATGCAGTAGATGCTCCTCCAGAGCAATTATGTACAAGGCAGGAGGCAAGCTGGAACACAGAAGAAATCCACCTCCTGAGTTCATAATGCAAATTCATAATTGGTGTGGTAGCTCCACCTGCTGATTTAAAGAATCCACTGTCCATATTAAAGGTCTGCTGCCCTGTTTAAACCTCTCTGCTGAGTTTCTGTGCAGCTGGTTCACATGTTTGCTCCACTGTGGTCTCCGGCACAGTAGTACACAGCTGAGTCCTGTGCAGTCAAGCCGGTCAGCTTCAGATACACCATGTTTCTGGAGTTCTCTCTGGTGATCTCCAAACGTCCCTCAACAGGTTTGGCATATATAGTTTTACTGGCATCATACCAGATAACCCCCATCCACTCCAGAGGTTTTCCAGCCTGCTGTCTGATCCAGTTCATGCCATAGCCTCCGAAGTTAAACCCAGATCCTCTACAGGAGAGACTCAGAGCTTCTCCAGGTTTCTTCTGAACTGTGGTTTCTAGTGATTCCATACTCTGACATTTCACACCTGCTGAAAAAAGAGACATATATGATTATGAATTATGTGTAATATACAGCCTACAGATAACAATAACAAATATTAAAATAATATATATAAATAATAAAACACTGAATCAGGAACTCACTGCTGAAGGTGAGCAGTAGCAGGAATAGGAAGAGCGTGTTCTTCATGGTGAGTGTTGATGAGGCTCTACTGCTCCACTCAGCTCAGCGGCACAGAAGTACTGGATGGACCCCCAATATGCTGGATTTGCATCATGACGTCATAGATGGGGGGATTAACTATGAGAAATGCTGAACTACAGCTCTGTCTACCTCCTTTCCTCAGTGAGGGATTTTAGCAGAGGTGTCTTCTCACAGTGGAAGGATGGAGAGGAACACGTGTAGGTGTTCTCAGATCTAAAGCTAGATCGTAGCTTGATGTTCTCCTCTCTCTCACAGATGAAAGCTGTTTATGTGATGAGAGCATCTTTCAGTGGTCCCATTTTCTTCCTCATGAAAATGAGTTATCAGAGCTCTTCACAAACATCTGAAAATTAATAACTTGTACTTGATGTCTGTTTTGACAAAACATTTAATACACTAAATATATACGTCTCTGATTGCACTATACTGTATGCCACAGCCATTATGGGATGTCAACATTCAGTCTGACTGAAATTTTCATTTCAAGATTATATATATTATTAATATTAAAATACTGATTTTAAACTTTTCCATCGTGTTCAGAAAAAAGGTATGGATACTATAAGTGTTTCTGAATGCATTTATATAATGCTTTATAATGCCAGGCATAAGCTTATATAATTACTTATAGCTAGTTCTAATTACATGCTAACTGCTTTATCAAACAATAGCATGCAGATTCTAATGGGTCGTTGCACAAGACATTATAATATCTGTTCATAAGAACACTGTAAGTATGGATGCTATAATATGTAAGCTGTGGCTTTAAACAAGCTTTACTAATTAATAAATCTGAAGCTGGCCGAGCAGCATAGTCACTCTATATCGCCTATCCACTTAGATAATCTCACTCACCTAAACTCACTTACAGCCTGTAATGGTGTTAAGCTGCATTACAATATCAGCGTCTACAGTGTCCTTATGAACATTGTAGAGTGTGTTATAAAGCAGCTGATTTTTAAACAGGACTGCTGTTGATCTGTGGCGCTGTGGTTGTCGAGCACAGTGATACACAGCACGTCTTCAGTCTGCAGATTCTGAGTGTTGCTGGAAGTGTCTCTGAACTTGGAGTCTTAGTGTGCTGTCTCTCCACCACTGCATATCCACCCAATCCACTCGAGGGTCTTCCCCTTAGGTTGACGTATCCAGTGAGAGCAGTAGCTTGTGACTGAGTTTATAGAAACTGTACAGGATCATTCGACTGACTCTCCAGGTTATACAATTATCAAACTCACTTGGGTTAGCTCAATGCTTTCAGCACCTAGTAATCAAGCCATGCAGGAAAGATCAGAAAGAGTAACATCATGTTATATGGTGGTTTATCTTTTTTTTTTTTTTTTTTTTGATGTCATAGTAACCATAACTCTCAAAGACGAGTTGGAGCTCATTTAAACTTTAAGACATCTATTAAATCAAATGGAAGATGAGTGAATATAAAACACCACATATTAACGAATCAGTAAATGTGGAGGAGTACAAAAAAGATCATTCTTCTATCTGGGTCATTCATAATAGAGTAGCTCTAAGATCACACGGCTGCGGTGGGCTTTCAGTCATACTCACACGCTGCGGCTTCTAGCAAGAGCTACAGAAATAGGTTATTATATTATATAGTATTATTTTACACTTTAAAATAATTGAATAGGTTTCAACTTATATATGTAATATTAAAAAACTATACATAACTTTAACTGTGCCGTGAGTACACATATCAGTGGGCTACACATAAAGATAAACGAGCCATACCAGCTGTGACACGGTTCATTCTGCAGTACATTTCTTGTCCTCTGCTGCCCCCTGTGGTTCTGTTACCTGCTAACGTTTATCCCCTCCTGAAAACAACCATCTAACAGCAGCTGCATGTTTTTGTACAGCGTTCCCACAGATATTCATCACTGTGCTTGTTTTGCACAGTAATACACAGCTGAGTCCTCTACTGTCACACCAGACAGTTTCAGATACGTCATGCTGTTGGAATTGTCTTTGGTGATTTCTATTCTTCCTTGAAAAGACTTTGCGTAGTCATTGCCATTTGCATCATAATTAATACGTCCCATCCACTCCAGCGGTTTTCCAGCCGGCTGTCTGATCCAGTGCATGCTGCAGCAGTCAAAGCTGAATCCAGATCCTCTACAGGAGAGACTCAGAGCTTCTCCAGGTTTTAGCTGAACTGCAGTTTGTAATGATTCCATACTTTGACATTTCCCACCTGCTGAAAGAAGATAAATATGAGATTATGAATGATGTATTAATGCTGTTACACAGAGAAACAGTCTATCAGTCAGGAACTCACTGCTGAAGGTGAGCAGTAGCAGGAATAAGGAGAGCGTGTTCTTCATGGTGAGTGTTGATGAGACTCTACTGCTCCACTCAGCTCAGCAGCACATAAGTACTGGATGGACCCCCAGCATGTTGGATTTGCATCATGATGTCAAAGATGTAAATGAAATCTCATGGTGGGTTCGTGCTGTCTGCGCCCGAGGTGGGGAAGCAGTGGCGAAATTAGTGCTTGTGTAACCCTCTGCTGTTCGACCCTCCTCAATAACACACGGCACGGCCAGTTGGTTCTGAGCTTTTACTGGATCCACATCTGTACAATCAGAAGAAAACAGCAGCGTTTCAGAGTCACGCTTCTCCATTCTAGTAACATATCTTTCCAGTGGCAAAACCGGACTGAACCAAATATGGCAGGAGGCTGCTTAACGAAAAACACAATACTTCTTCTAACCAGCAGGAGTCGCTGGCGAATTGTATTAAAATAATCATACCCAAAACAACAGATTTCTTTCTCTGCTACACTTGCATATATATCTGGATATGAAGACAGTATAAACCCATCACCAAACAACTGTTGCACAAATAGCTGCACCCAGAAGGAATCACCCAACAGGAGTGAAACTCAGTGGGAAGGTTTGACATTGTGAGACATGCTAATGACCTGCACACAATCTGCAGAGACGGTGTGAGAATATTCAAGCTGCATGGGATGGATTATCACAGGACACCATTAGGATCCTCTACAACTCCATGCTGGGACATATGGATCATGCTTTAGCAAACATGGCAGCCCATACTGAAATACGCTACTTCTGTATGTGTAGCTCAGTAAATATTACCCACATCAGTCTAAATGTATCACCATTTATTGTTCCTGTTCCTGTTCCTGACCTTTATCTTCCTTCCCACTGTAATCCCACACTTCCTTTGGGTGCAGCTATTTTATTGGTGATGAGTGTAAATGCTAAATATATGAACGGTTTATTAAAGTAGTGTGGGTGAAATGCTCTGTTGTAAAGATACTTAGACAGGAATAGGAAGCAGATGTCTGAAGAATCAAATGTCTCTGAAAGCTCCATCAAAGAAATCTATTAGTTTTAAATGGTTATGAATGCGCTGCCTGATACCAAAACATTCCAATACAGCAGTGGTACAATCATGTCAGTGGGTAAGTGTCTCTACAAGGAAGGGTTTCCAAGCAAACCACAGTGACCTTCTTTACACCTCAGTAATTAAGTTACACAGAAATGGGGAAAGAACCAGACAGTTAAAGCATTTTGGTGCTTCCATCGAGTGACATCACTCAAAAAAAACATAATGTGAGAATTAACCCAGTACTAATGTTTACAAACCAGCGCTGTAAACCTGATAAAGAGATGTAATGGTGTGTAGGTGGTGATGAGCAGCCTCCAGTGACACCGTCTTATAGTATAAAATATAATAATGTTTATTACAGGATTTAAAGACAGCGCCTTATAAGCACTCGAGCCGTTTGTGAGAGGTCCTGTGCCAGTGTGGCCTCTCTCATCCAGCTCTCAAATTCCCCATTATATAGGCTGGGTATTTTCATACAACATATAGAGACATCCTGCTTTAACACATCACTTGCGACTCTGAAAGCACTAACATGCTTGGGCAGGGAGCCTCCAGGAGCAGTGTTGAGAACCACTGTCCTAACAAACTAACCCTTAAACACCACCATGTTCAGTCTTCAGTTAATCGTGTTTACTGGGCTCTAATTTGTCTTCTAGCTGTGTTTAATGAACTCCTCTGTTTCATAGAGAAGATCTTTCAGCTAGCTGGCCACCAAGCTCACTAACCTCAGTTAACATCAACAATGAGCCTCACTAGCTGAGCAGCTATTATTCATTCATTCATATTATTCATATGCAAATTAGAAAATACTCTGCATGTAATGATTACATTTCCCAGGTAAGTGTGCATGATATATCACCATATCCAAATTTAAAAGCCAAACATTATATAATTGCTGTGTGGAAATGCCGGAACAGTTTACATAGACAAGTCACATTATTATGACCACCAGAAATTATCCAGAACAACCAGCGTGTGCTAGACAGGCTGGGATTGACTCATTAAGGTCCTGGTAGGTTGTCACAGGTATCTGGAGCCAGGGCGACTGCATCGCATCTTACAGATGCTCGATCTGGTTCACTTACACTGTGTTACCGGTCTGCGCCTGATATGTCTCACTAGGTGGTTGCTGTGGTATCCCAGGTGGTTGCAGGTGGTTGCTGTCGCTAAATCATCATTTAGAACACTGCTCACTCCACTCTCTCGTACAGAAACATAAACCATCATTAACATTCACCGTACATAAACTGTACGTCTGATCCACAAGCTAAACACCGACACACCAGTCAGGATCAGAGGAACACACTGAAAGGCCGTCCTGTGAAGAGATCTTGTAAACATACAGAAACAGTTCAGTTACAGCCATTTACTGTCAGGAAACTGAAATACACAACCAGCACACTTTATTAGGTACACCAGATCTACACTCACTGGTCATTGTACAGCTGCACTGACCGTATAGGAGCACTCTGTAGTGCTACAGGTACAGACTGTAGTCCATCTGTTTCTCTGTATAGTGTATTACCCTGTTCTTCAATGGTCAGGACCCCCACAGGACCACCACAGAGCAGCTATTATGTGGGTGGTGGATCATTCTCAGCACTGCAGCGACACTGACGTGGTGTGAGTGGATCAGGCACATTTAATATGTAAATTTAATGTATAAATTGCTGAAATTGTGCAGTAAAAATGCAGAATAATTAAAAGTAGATGAAAATAAACGTGTTTATACACATGACAATAATAATTGAGAGTATAATTACAAATATTTATTTATTAATTAATCTACTTTCTGATTACCACAGTATTTAATCTTTTAAAGGTTTCATTTCTCCTTTATATGTGATTTTCTGTATTATATTTTAGATTAAATAGTCAATACACAGCAAATACACTCTTTATGGATGTTTATTGATGTTTCTCAAACAGATCTTTCATTCTGAGCTCTGGAGTCTTCTCACATTCAGGGCTCTCAGCTCTTCTCGCATTCAGGGCTCTCCGTTCTTCTCACGGTTGGAGCTCTCAACTCCTCTCACAGTTGGAGCTCTCGGTTCTTCCTGCTGGATGTTTCAACAGAGGCAGAGGCATCTTCTCCAGAAGGGTCTCCGTGTCCTGTTCCCTCTCAAGGCCTTCTTCTCCTCCTTATCTCTCTCCTCCTGGGCCTTCTTCTCCTCCTTGGCCTTCTTTTCTTGGGCCTTCTTCTCCTCCTTAGCCTTCTTCTTCTCGGCCTTCTCGAACCGCCTCCGCTGCTCAGCGTCCTGCTTCTGCAGCTTCTTCAGTTCTTTTTTGGTCAGGCCGGGGTATCGGTACAGCCCGCCCTCCGTCAGAGCAGCTGTCAATCTAAGTTCTGACAGGATGGAGTCCTTCTCCTTCAGTACTCTCTGCAGATCCTGAATAGCATCATTCAGCGCTCCACTTTCGTGTGCTTCCATGCACTGGCCTGGCAGGGTCTCTTGTTCACTCTCCTCCATCTTCTCAGCCTGGAGCAGCTTGCATTCTTTCATGTAGACCTCAACCGTCAGCTGTCGATTGGCCCTCTGAAAGAACTCAAAGCTGTTCCTGTGGACCTCGTTGTTGATGAGATCCTCGTCATCCTTCTCCCATTCTTTCTCCAGCGCTTCCATGGCCTCTGTAATTTGCTTAACCAGGTCGCGCTTTCTCTCGCCCCTTGGTCTCCTGTCTGCGTCTGTGAGCTGGAATTCTTTGATTTTCTCCTCCCTCTCTCGCTCCAGATCTTCAATGGCTTCCTTCATGGCCTGGTCTATTTCCATGTCCGCCTTCTCTAGCTCCTCAGTCAGATGATCTATCTGTGACTGCAGCCTCGCTTTTTTCAGCTGCTGTTCTTTCTCCTCTAAACGAGCACTTTCTGCCCGGGCAATCTTGATCTCCATCAAGTGCATCAGATGTTCCCCCAGGTTGTTCATTTGCTCCTGGGCCTCAGTCAGGGCACTTCGCACCTCCTCATCCCTGCTGAGCACTGCATTCTCCTCGATGAGATCAATAGCCCGCGACAGGTGTTCTTTAATATTCTGTTCCATCGTTCTCGTAATCGGGACCCTCGTTCCACTATCAGCTCTTCAGCTAATGGTGAACAGGTCAGGTTGCGGGGTCTATTAATAGACTTCCCTCATGATGTCACAATGTGCGCTGCTAGCCGATTCTAACAGCCCTGAACTATGCCCCGCCCCCTCTGCTGTTAAATGGGCGTGGCCAGTTCAACCTGAAAGTTCTAGAAGGGTCAGGTAAAATACCTCTGGTGTAGCTGGACCCCCATGTGTGCTGGTTTGTGCTGCAGGAATCAGACTTATGAGTTTTTTTTTTACCTGTGACGTCACTCAGCCCCCCCATCAGAGTCCGCATCGCACCAAACTGCTCTCATTCGTTAGTGCTACATTTGTGCTGCTAAAAGAAACTTGTATATTGTTTTAATTCCAACATTAATAAGCGGTTTTCCAGCAAGTAGCGTCACACAGTAATTACATCATCACCCACGTGGTTGGGTAATCTTCGAAGGAAGGCCGAACCGAAATGAGACGATCAGCTCTATGATAAATGTCCTGTTTGCGTCACCCCACGGCACCATCACGCAAAAAACCTCGGGGTAAGTTGATTGGTGTTGGGAGTCTGTTGTGTACGGTGGAGTATTGCTGCCCCGCACAGGAAAAAATAAATCCCTCGAGAAGAGATGTCCTAAAAACTCCATACTACATGTCCTAAATGTGAGAAGTCAGAGATCTACTGGCTGAACAGGCTAGTGTCTGTGTGGGACTCTGTGCTTCAGTGTATTACTGGGATCATATGTCACTGGTGTATGTAGTCTACTCTAGGACAGTCGGTCGCGGTCCGCACTGCGGGACCCGCCGAGTCCCAGCTGATGTGCGCCGTGCTGTCCAGTCGGTGTCGCCGCGTTGACCGTGGACTGCGCCAGTAGCCGGTCTGCGCTGCGCGGATCCGCAGAGTAGCTTGTTTGAACAGGCTTTGAGCGGAATTAAAACAATACACAAGTTTCTATTAGCGGCACAAATGTAGCACTAACGAATGAGAGCAGTTTGGTGCGATGCGGACTCTGATGGGGGGCTGAGTGACGTCACAGGTAAAAAAAAAATCATAAGTCTGATTCCTGCAGCACAAACCAGCACACATGCGGGACCAGCTACACCGGAGGTATTTTACCTGACCCTTCTAGAACTTTCAGGTCGTTTAACAGCAGAGTGGGCGTGGCAATGCTCAGCGCGTTTAGAACTGGCTAGCAGCGCTCATTGTGACGTCTTGTGATTACGTCATGACAAGATGGAGAAGAGTGAGAAAGAGAAGCTGGAGAACACGTACAAGAGGGTGAAGGAGCTCCGCGTCAACACCACAGAAGGCTTTGACAGGGTGGAGGCCCTGGCAGGCCAGTCTGTGGAAGCACACGAAAGTGGAGCCCTGAATGAGGCTGTTCAGGATCTGGAGAGAGTATTGAAGGAGAGGGACTCCATCCTGTCAGAGCTTGGACTGACACCTGTTCTGATGGAGGGCGGGCCGTACCGATACCCCGGCCTGACCAAAAAAGAACTGAAGGAACTGAAGAAGCTGCAGAAGCAGGACGCTGAGCAGCGGAGACGGTTCGAGAAGGCCGAGAAGAAGAGGGCCAAGGAGGAGAAGAAGGCCCAAGAAAAGAAGGCCAAGGAGGAGAAGAAGGCCCAGGAGGAGAGAGATAAGGAGGAGAAGAAGGCCTTAAGAGGGAACAGGACACGGAGACCCTTCTGGAGAAGATGCCTCTGCCTCTGTTGAAACATCCAGCAGTAAGAACCGAGAGCTCCAACTGTGAGAAGAGTTGAGAGCTCCAACCATGAGAAGAACGGAGAGCCCTGAATGTGAGAAGACTCCAGAGCTCAGAATGAAAGATCTGTTTGAGAAACATCAATAAACATCCATAAAGAGTCTATTTGCTGTGTATTGACTATTTAATCTAAAATATAATACAGAAAATCACATATAAAGGAGAAATGAAACCTTTAAAAGATTAAATACTGTGTTAATAAAAAATATTAATTAATAAATAGATGTTACAATAACAACAATAAATGATAAGATAGAAATATAAGTATATATTTGCATAAAATTATGAGCATATAAATATTATACAGAGTATTAATACAGCTTTTGTGGTGTATTGTAGTTGAGGGTGTTTCCTCAATAAGTTTTAGATGCCCAGTAGGGGGTGCTGTTGTAAATCCCTGTGTCCCGGCAAGGGAAAGGAGGGGCAACGGGAGTGATAGCTGTGTTGTTTGCGGGGAGAATAAAGTTAAACAAAACTAGCCTACTGAGCTTACTGCGGTCATTTCTTTTACCACAAACCCGTTTATTTTTGTTGAGTACTTAGTACACGAGAATGCTTAACCTGACTGTCTGTCCTCCTTTCACTCCACTGCAGATCAGGACAGCATCTTCAACACACAGCCATGCTCTACACATTTCTCCTACTGCTGACCACAGCAGCTGACCATTTGTGAGGAAGACTCCACCAAGACAAAAGCGGGATGGGAAAAAACTGAATGGGATATGTCTGTTCATTTTGGTGCTGACCACCATTCATTGGTCGTCTCCACCAAGACAAAAGCGGGATTGGGATGGTTTAAAAACAAAATATGGCTTTTGGAGATATTAGCAGTGTCTAGATGTGTGTTTTCCCCTGCATAGAGAGAGAGAGAGATAGAGATGGAGAGAGACAGAGAGAGATTGTAGTCCAGGGAGATTTCACACCTGGACAGAGAGAGAGAGAGAGAGAGAGAGAGAGAGAGAGAGAGAGAGAGAGAGAGAATGAAAGACTCACTTGTTTATTCCATGTAAACCAGCAGTTCTGCATCTTTAGAGTTACATACAGTAATACATTGTTCTATTCATATGGGTGACTGTATATGTTCCAGTCCATGAAGAGACTCACAGGTTGCTGCTGTGGTCAGCACTAGCAGGAATGTGTAGAACATGGCTGTGTGTAGAAGATGCTGTCCTGATCTGCAGTGGAGTGAAAGGAGGAAGATGCTGTACTTATACAGACAGGAGGACAGGTCAGTTTTGCATAGAGTACAGGAAGTCATGATTATGGTTTCAGCTCTTTCATCACCGACTTTCCTCACAGCTTTGTTTCAAATCAGAGAGCCGGGAATGTGTGTGGAGGTGGAGATGCAGTAAGAACAGTTCTGTTTTAAGCCCAGTTCATATTGATTACATGAGGTGGTGAGGTTTTACACTGTGACAGATTCTTTAATAAACTTAAGATACCTGGAATGCCTGAAAGGTTTGAGTGAACTTCTAACAGCAAGTTAATAGAACAATAGTGGTTAACTCATTAAGTGTGCTTACATGCCATTAATAATAAATTCATAACTGTATTCCTGCAGTTATTTTATTCAAGTGGACACATCAACAGCGTAATCAAATTACTTAGATCTGAAATAAAGAGAGCTGGATTTTAGCCCTGTAATCAGGATTCTCAGTGCATGTAAACCCCTTACCCTGATTTCTTTCAGCTTCCTCAGTCTATAGATAAAAAAAACAGAACACGGTACCGGAAACTACAACTTCATGCTTTACAAAATGAAAGATCTAAATATTCTTTATATTCTAGATGATGTGTGTTAATAAGCGCTCTTTGGAAATATGCCAAGGATGGCATCCACCAAATCTCTGATGTCTGAACATTGATGTGGCCTACATCCAGAAACTTATACAGTCCATGCCAAATCCAATTACAGCTGTTATTGGTGTTCATAGAGGTATTACATGCCATTACGTTTATTTCAGTGACAGAAGATTTATTTTTTGTCTGATGAACGTTGTTACACAGAGGTAACAGAGGTAACAAAGGATATGAGGTGCAGCAACACTGCTGATCCACTTAACGCACACCAAATCTAAAGCTGATCACACGGACACACAGAGAAATGCAGCTAAATGGATCATATGAACACAGGGACAACATGTTTTCCTTTATAATCTGACCCTCTTCATTTAGCTTTTACAGAGTCACCCTCCCTCTGTTTATCCTCTACTCTAGTTCTTGTACAGCTGTCTGTATGAGTTCCACCACTGTGAGCCTCTAGCACAGTAATACACTGCAGTGTCCTCAGGCTTCAGTTGACTCATGTGCAGGTAGAAATTAGAGCTGTCCTTGGATGCTGTGAATCTGCCCTGCACTGACTGGATTGAGCTTTTGCTACTCTCAGAGTAATAGCCAATGATCCATTCCAGTCCTTTCCCAGGAGCCTGTCGGATCCAGTGCATCACATAGTCTCCCACATTAAACCCACTGCAGGTACAGGTCAGTTTGTAGGATCCTCCTGGAGCCACTGTTACTGACCCCTCAGACTGTGTGAGAACTACCTGAGAGTGGACACCTGAACAGAGACACACAGAAACAGCAGGTTAAACACTGTTAGTCTATTTAATCATTAATATGGATCCTCACTGAGAGAGATAACACACTCACATCCTGCCATCAGCAGCAGCAGTACAGACGTGAGGAGCATGGTGTTTGTGGAGCTGGAGCTGATCAGAGTTAGCAGAAAGCTGGAGATCCTCTCCAAACTGTCCTTCACTTACTCTACATATAGAGGAGGAGGAGAGGGGAGGGTTTGCATAACAGCTCAGTGATGTGGGAGATTGACTGTAGGAGTACAACAGGCAGGTGTGCTTCATGAATGAAGGTCGCCCCCTACTGGAACATGAATAAAACACCAGGGAGTTCATTTCACAGCATCACTCAGAGTGAGTCTGACTCTGTGTCTGTTTGATGTTGGACATTCAGTCAGTGTCAGTGAATACAGAACTCAATGGAATGTTGAATATGTTTAATATTAATACCCATGATGACTAATAATGTTGATGGTGAAGCGTTTAAAGCTTCTTGAAGCAGTGTGTAATTATCTTGCCTTAAAATCCTGTCCTAAAATATTATAAAGTTGGATTTTCTTGAAGATGAAAGTTTCTGACTGGGGTTTGTTGTGTGCTAGTTGATTTGAATGCTATAGCTACTGAAACTGTTATTGTTCTCTTTCACGTCATGTTTCTACTACTACCATTGGTCCTACTACTACTGCTAATATTAAGGGGGATCTGCAGGGACTACGCTGCATTCAGATATAGTCCCAACATGGCTAATTTGTCTACAACCCTCTCTCCTCCCCAATTCCTTTCCTTTCCACCATAAATAGTGCAGCAGTTATATTCGGCTTCTTGTTCAGATTTTTCCTTTCCACCTTAAATGGAGTAACAGTTATATCCCATTACCTCGTGATCTTCTTAGAACTGTTCCATTCCACCATACAAATTGGCACAGTTCCCACACCCTGGCATCTTCTTAAAATTGCCCAACTCCTTAAATGGTGATGCAGTTACATTTGGTTTCCCCTAGTGTAACTGCTGCACCTTCAAACAAGAAGGTATCCGAGATCTCTCCAGCGCTAAGGGGCCTCACATGGCTCTATAGCTGATGTAAGAACCACTTCCTCAGTCTGTGTTCCTCAGATCTTCTCTGTGGTCTCTCTAAGGATCACAGCGCCCTGACCCATGAGGGTTTATTAAATGGTTTGATGAGTATGGATATGATGTAGCTGCCCTGGTAGTGACCACATCTGAACCTAGTTGAACACGTGTGTTAGGTAACGTGTTAGTGCTCTCCATCACCATCATTAAAGTGCCGAGATGGGGAGTGTCTTTTGTAAGAGGGGGGCTCCATTGCTCCAGTACAGCTTTACAGGCACTGAAACTGTTCTGGTAGCCCAACACCTTTAAGACCCTATTAGTAGTTCTGAACTTCTGAGGTTATATTTATTAATGTATATGGTTTATAAACAAACGTAATGGGATATTAGCAGTGTCTGTGTGCACCTGGTACATGGATGTGTTTTTGTCAGGGTCTTGAGTTTATTTCCCTCACTGTGGTGGTCTCCTCACACAGTAATACACAGCTGTGGCTTCAGGCTGCATGCTCTGTCCCTGTAAGGTCACCGTGCTGCTGGAGGCGTCTTTAGAAATACTGAACTGGCTTTTCAGAGAGTCTTTTTGTAAAATTTCTCCACCACCATAGATGTGTATTATCCACTCCAGAGTTTTCCCTGCAGGCTGTCGAATCCAACCTGTTCCGTAGCTGTCATCAGTAACTGAATATCCAGATACTGTACAGCTGATGGTCAGAGACTCTCCTGGCTTTCTAACCACTGAAGTCGGCTGGATCAGTCCAATATCACATTTCACACCTGAAACAGAGAGAGAGAGAGAGAGAGAGAATGATGGCATCACTCGTTTATACCATGTAAGCCAGCAGTTCTGCATCTTTAGAGTTACATACAGTAATACATTGTTCTATTCATATGGGTGACTGTATATGTTCCAGTCCATGAAGAGACTCACAGGTTGCTGCTGTGGTCAGCACTAGCAGGAATGTGTAGAACATGGCTGTGTGTAGAAGATGCTGTCCTGATCTGCAGTGGAGTGAAAGGAGGAAGATGCTGTACTTATACAGACAGGAGGACAGGTCAGTTTTGCATAGAGTACAGGAAGTCATGATTATGGTTTCAGCTCTTTCATCACCGACTTTCCTCACAGCTTTGTTTCGGATCAGAGAGCCGGGAATGTGTGTGGAGATGGTGATGCAGTAAGAACGGTACTGTTTTAAACCCAGTTCATATTAAATCACATGAGGTGGTGAGGTTTTACAGTGTGACAGATTCTGTAATACCCTTAAGATACCTGGAATGCCTGAAAGGTATGAGTTAATTGAACTTCTAACAGCAGGTAGTAATAGTCTGTGGTTAACTCATTAAGTGTGCTTACATGCAATTAATAATCAATTCATAACTGTATTCCTGCAGTTATTTTATTCAAGTGGACACATCAACAGCGTAATCAAAGTTTTTAGATCTGAAACAAAGAGAGCTGGATTTTAGCCCTGTAATCAGGATTCTCTGTGCATGTAGACCCCTTACTCTGATTTCTTTCAGCTTTCTCAGTCTACAGATAAAAAACAGAATGCGGTACCGGAAACTACGACTACATGC
>JAMWET010004117.1:735000-942139 GCA_024036415.1 Prochilodus magdalenae | reverse complement strand
ATCTCATAATATACTTGAAAATATTAAGCATATAAAGATTCATATTAAGCATGATATACTCGAATAATAATATTATAATTATATTAAAATACTTATTTTCTGAAATACTGGCTTTTTAAAATATATTTTTTGAAATTACTTTTTTATTTAATTCTTACTTATTTACTTACTATGACTACCAAATATGTTTCATATATTTTTCATATCTTATGATAATCTCAAAACATTGACCCTTACGCCTTTATCTCATGTTCCGGATTTATCTTTCATCATTAACATTTGACCTTAAATATCTCCCTATAAATTCACCGATTACCATCTGGGTCTGTCCCATGTGTTACTGTCGATAATTTTTTGATTCTCTCACCCATTCATCTAATCGTTTTCTTTTTCAACATCTCCCCTCCTTGAATCTCTACAACTCTTTTAATTTCATTTTCCTCCCTCACCTCCTTTCTTCCATTACACACATCCATGCATTCCTGTTATAAACATCCCACTTTGTTTGCGATGGGTCTCACCCCCTCGTGTCCCACTGGGTTAGGTAATGCGCAGCACCTCCAGGGGGCCGTGTCATCGATAGTTGAGCCACCTTGCTCTATGGCTCCGCGTGGTCGTTGGCCTGAGGCCTGGTGCGAGTCAGCTGTTCGCGGATGTGTTTTTGGTGGAGTAATTACCCATCACTTAGTCATCGCCCCGGTACTGCTTTGTCACTAAAAAACCGGATCTATTTTCTTTAGATTTTTTCTCTCGGAATTCGGCACCTCCAACTCCCGCACAGAATGCCTCTTAGAATCTAGAAGAGAGGGTTTGCCTATAAACACAGCCCGACCGTGAAGGATCGCTCTAGTAGCTCTGAAGTTTTTTTGCTCGTACGCTTGATAAACCCCCACTTACCGGCAGACACTGAGCTCAAGAATCGGCATGCTCATGGAGGCTATCACCGGGTTCTAGAACAAAGGTGAGAGTCCCACAAACAACCCCGAATATCGGCCTTTCTAAGATGGTGCTGGTGGGGGGCTGGGTTGTGTTTGCTGGCTTTGAGCTTTCCTTTTTACGCTTCTTAAAATTGGCCGCAAAGATGGTTAACGCGTAGATTCGAAGTCTAACGTGCTAACGTTAGTCTTCTCGTTCTAGTTATCCGTTCCTCCCTCTACGCGCCCACCAAGATCTTAATTTGCGTCGACCAACGCAGATATAACCCCCGTGTATATCTGTGCGGCCTTTCTAGTAGCCTATAATGACTCGCTACGCTCATAGTGCAATAACCAATAACAATCCATAGAGATGTGACTCACTTGTGTTCTTCTTCACCCATGACCTTTGTGTCATTCTGTGATCCAAATTGGGATAACATAACGAGGAAAAGTTTAGACTCTACATCCCGGCATACATTACAGCCCAAAAACGAAAGAACGCAATTAAATCTTTAGCGCCTCTGTAATGTCGAGTCGGCTCAGCTAGCTCGTAAATAGTGACCCAACACTAGATTCGTATACGACGCAGGCACGTAAACTGAAGCTCGTAGAACTATGAATTGGCACTACTAATACAGTTTACAGGCCAGTATTTAGCTTAAAGCTGTAGTCTTCAGCCTCTCTTGGCATCATTTTCCGTCATGGAACCACGCTTTAGGCCTCTTTTCCTAAATAGTTTAATGCAACCATTAATGCTCCAAGTGTTAATGATACTTAATATGTAGTAGAGCCATTTAGCCGAGTGATTTAATGCCATGTACGTGTTTAAAGATTATCATTTCGCTGTGTCTTTATGGCTGTTATGGCTAAAGGAGACAAGGGTCTCCCCAGTATATATAGGGGGACCCTGTTTTTATAGCTATGCCTTTTCTGTAATTGAATACTAACCATCTACACTGTCATATTTTAGGGTCACTTTTTGGGATTATGAATGGTTTACTTCTATAACTTCATGTGCATTTCTGTGGATACGTCGTGTAGCACCTCCCGCCTCACATAATTGATGAATAATAGTGACATTTAATAATTGAAAAAAATCTGCGTTTCAGTCCATTTATGTTCTCATCTACAATATCCCAGCATGCATTGTGTGCATGCATCTATTGGGGAACCCTACCTGCATAGCCATCTACCGATCCATGAGCTGAGACATACATCTGTGGCTTGGTTTGCGTTTAGTGAGAAGGCTACAACACTCATATCCTGTGTACAATAAAAATATGAAGTCTAGAGGATGGATGATGGAGGCATGGATGAAAGAATGAATAACCATTCAACCTCAAAGTGCAACTTGTAGTTCCTCAACAGTTTACCCGTTCATCATCAGAAAGTGGTTTTCTAGATCTCTTAGATGGTCCAGTTTGCTTCACATCACATGTGACTGATCCAGACTAAAAGAGGGCTATCATTGGCGTGTTTGATCTCTGGGCTTGCAAGGAGGATGTAGATCTGCCAGGACCGGTGATTGGGGCAACTGTAGAGATTAGGATAGGCACCACTGTAGAGGAGCAAGGCATGTGTATGTCCACAGACTGCACATGCGATGGACACGTTTTCTCATTTGTCCATTTAACATCTATTTTTCTTTTCGGATCAAAGCTAGTTTTGATTACATGTGGTCACATGTGCATCAATTTTTTATTTTATCCCTCCTACTGTTGAATTCCTCATTTGTACTCACTCTCGGAGGGCCATCTGACTAAAGTGGTTTGCAAGGTGCTAGTCATCCTTCTATCTACCCTACCATACTATATATCCTCCAGTTGGTTCAAAAGCTGTTAACGAGATTTTTGATACTTCTTAATATTCTACATTATCAGGTGGTTTATTGATGCCTTCTGGCAAGCGAAGTTACAGTGCTCGTTCTTGTTTTTAGATATGGTCGCCGTATCTACAGGCCTTGTCTCAAGTAGAGCATGAAGTGGCCATTCGACTCGACCTTCTTGTAAAATGAAGAAGGCCAACTGAGGATGAGCTTGAACAACGCGCTTGATACGAACGTCTTGGAGGATGCTGAGAAGAAACCTAGGCGAGACAGCGAAAATATCCCTGGACGCCATGATGGCACAAAGCTGTATGATTCATGATTAGGATCGTGGACACGAGGCTGATGGATAACCGAGATTTGAATTAGCATTCGTTATTCCTCACTTTTCCCGTCTTTATGGGAACTGATATCCGTATCCGCTGTGTCCTTGGTGCTCTCCTCGTGTGTGCAGGAAGGGTAGCTTTGAAGCTTTCAGGAAAACGTACGACAAGACTGTTTGGCGCTGGGAACATTTCTGTCCTTAGACATGCGTGTTCTACCCTGCTGAGGATCGAACTCTGTGTTTATAGGACATTATCGCCCTCATCTCACCCGAAAACCTTGAGAACAGGCCAAAGGTAGTGTTTCAGTTTTGAACACATTAACTTTTACTGACAAACGTTCTTACGGCCTAACCCCGGACGTCAACCTCAACATGCTGCTGTCCGCATGTGTACGCCATACACACCTTACTGCTATGGAAGGGTGGACTTTGCCATGTCTCGAGCCTTACGGTGACGTGCTGTCTAATGTTACACAGTAGCATCAGCATTGTCATTGGTATATCAACGTGATATATTTACATACTTGGTGTACCTTTATATAATTAATGGTTTATTATGAGTATTTTTTATATATATATATATCTACACACACATAACACACACACATACATATATATAGTTTTCATCGTATTAGGTATGTATATGTGTGTGTAATATATATATATCTAATATAGATTATTATTATAGTTTAATATATATAAGTATATGTTATGTATGTATGTATGTGTGTTGTGTGTGTGTGTACGTAGTTAGTTTACTGATGATCAACTGGTGTCCACTTTTAGCTGCCAGCGGTTATGGAAGGTTCTCTATTAAATAAACATTATTTATTATTATTATAAATATATTATGATTACAATGGTGGTATAGCAGAAACAAACTTTGACAGATGACCACTGGGACTGTATAAGCGGTTTCTCCTACTGTATGTAGGTGTTTCGAGTTGTGTATGAACGGAGCTTATGTAGGAGTACAGCTTTATGAAGCCTTGGCCAGTGGTAGGCGGCTAAATGATACACTGATTTTCTATTATGTTGTCTTTAGCAAAGCATAACGTTTATTCCGTCTCCCTGTAGTTAGTAGGAATTCATGGTTGGTGCAGAGGTGAGAATACCTTATTCTAATTTATACCTCCCGTGCTGAGTAGTCAGATACCTACGACATGCCTGGGCTGATCACCTGTGTTCAGGCCGTGTGGTGTGAAACTCCTGTCTAGCATTTTGATGAATTTATTGCTGGAATCGCAGGTGTTGAGGGCTATTCTTCCCACCTTTTGCAGTCTGATTGAGAGGGTCGTGGCGACTCTGGGACAGGAGAATCGTCTGAGAGCAGTTGTACCAGTGGGGCCGTCTACTCTTGCCGTGGCCATCAGGGACGTCAAGCAGTTCTCGCCGAGCTGTTCCTGGACACCGTGTCCACCTTCACCTCTTACGAACTCATGGACTACAAAACTTCGTCACCGTACACCGTTTACGTGTGATGATCCAGCGCTGGAGAGGCCGACTTGAGAGAGAAGTGAGATCTTGGTACCCTCCGTTGTTGTCTGTGTAGTATTTGAAGACTGCAGTGTTTATCATCAGCGCTCTGGGTTTAATTCTGTTGAGGTGATCATTTGAGATGCGCTGGGTCTTGCCTTCAGGTAATTAAAAGGTGCTGAGATTTCCTGGAGGTGTTTGCACAGTCTATCCCGATTGTGCGTCAGTACCTGGTTTTCCTCATCTAACGAATGCCGCTACTCCTATCTTCTTCCAGTCCTCTAGGTGAGTCCAGATCGCTCTCGCATCTTGATTATGTAATGCTGTTTGTCTGCGTCTCCCTTAAACCTGACACTCCCCTGTAAAACCAGAATCACTCAATAGTGCTTCGTTTTGCTTTGGCTCGGCCATGCTGGGTTGGCTATTTAAGTTTGCTGGGGCTTGATTAAATTCCCCCACCGTAATTTCCCATGGCATCTGTACTAGAGCTTGTTCTTCTAAATTGCTGCATCAACTTCACTGGGGACAACTACAGCTTGTGTTTATGGCCAGTCCCCCTTATTTCATGCCTCCTATGTATAAGTCTGAAAAGGACCTTTTTGCCAGTCCAGACATTTTTTAACATAAATTTCTCAGTGTTTCTGGGTTGTGATACAATTGAGAAAACGCTATCGGTGATCGTTCTTAGTTGAGCGTTTTATATTTTACGCAGTGACAACTTAAGTCCCTCTTAAATGCATTGTAGGATTCAGTCTCTTCCCCTGGAAGTTGTAATGTAAAATGATATTTCAATGGATGACATACACCTAGAAATAAAGGTGCCAATGAAGGAATAGTCTATATGAGTTGGTGATAATTACAAAAGAATTTGGGTGCATAATTAACATAAGAGAAAAAACAAAATGGCGAAATAATTAATGAAAAAAGTAATAAAGGTGTAAGAAATATTGATTATCGCAAATATGTCTGGTGATACTGTATCGATACTTAATTATTTTTTTCCATGCAGAGATTTGCGGTAGAAAGCAGTTCAGGTTTTGTTGGGTTCAAACCCCCGACTGCTAGAGAACAGCGCTGTAACCCATTAGGTCCTTCGGCTCCAATTTAAACATGCAGCCTAAAGGAGCAGTGCCAACATTAGCTTTAGTGAATTAGATATCCATCACCTTATTTACAGTATCGGAGTACATCACAGTACATACCTTTCTTCTCTCTAGGGATGAGTTTGCGGGTTGGGATGGCTAGTTGGTGCACCTTAATTCTTCTTCATGACAGCTCTAGGAAATGAATATACGCCCCTCCAGTTTCTTCTATATCAGCATCTCCACATGTACAGCATGGTTCCAGTGAGGAAGCAGAATGGTCCGGGTTCAGCTTTACATGGTCAGATACAGATGACGTGTCTTGGTTCATAAACAATGTCAGCCGCAAACACACAGGACAACACAGCTTACAACTGGCAGAGGGTGCCGACCCACTCTCTACTGACTGTACGATGGAGCGCCACCTCATTCCCAATGTCCTTACCCACCGTAACATGATTTACCATCCCGCTGACCTACAGAGAGACTGGTGAGTCGGTGGCTGGGGTGAAACCACAGCGAGCATGGTTCTAGAAACAGGCTTCTGGAGGGTCATTAGTGATTTTCTAAATACACAGACTCTCACCATATCTGTCAATCTGGAGTTTGGTAGACATTCCTTCCAGTATTGTAAGAGAATCAAACATGAAACTGTAGGTAATTCTGGTCCCCCCAACCCGACATGTACAGCTAGAGACACAGTTTCGTTTTGTGAGGTGTCCTCTTAAATTTTTTTCCAGAGCTGTAGAAGTCCTTTGTATTCTCTCAGTGTAATCAGCCTGGCCGTTGTGCGGCATGTTCTGAGCTATATGTCGCGTTTTTAGGCTCCAACCTTCGTATACTAACTGGAAAATAACATTGTCCAAAGGAAACCCTAAGTATGGCTGTAAGTTCCGCTCTCGTGGATAAGAGTGATCTGCTAAATGCCCTTAGATAATCGAAACTATGTAACCCCGTCTGTAATCGGCCATGTTCTCTAGCTCAATATAGCCCGCCTCTGGGGTAAATTAGTTGCAAAAGCACCCACCAACCACTGAATTATGGTTGTTTGTGGTACCTACACAGAAATGGTCCTAATAGATGGTCCAGGTCTTCCTGACTGGTGCTGCTGAAAGGGCTGGTCTGACACAAGTGCTTGCATTTTCAAGTCATGATTTTTTTTTTTTTATGTGCCATAGAGTGTCACGCTGCGACGAGAGGGACAAATCGTTTAGGCGGCACAGAGCTACATAAAGCCTAAGAGCCTCTTCTCTTATCCTCCTCACTGTTAATGAGAGATGTAGTCGGGGAATCCACTGCTGTGGGCGTTTACCTGACGCTCTCGTCCAGAGCAACATCTATGGTTATGCGTATTTCAGGTTGGCACTGTTAGCATTCTGGCCCAAGGCTCTTATTGGTGTAAGCACAGCATAACACCCGATCGGGATCCAGATTGAGGTTTTCTCCATTGCGCCACACACCACTACCGGGCAATACCCTATGTACATGCTGAGAAAAGATTATCATGACAAACTGTGACCAATGCGTTCTATTGCTGCGTGACCAGCGGTTATTTCTGTATTCCAGGAATGTTTTTTTCCCTCCTTCCTCTGTTTTCTGTTCTGTGCTGCTGCTGTAGCTCGCGTGGATTCAGGAGATGAGAAGGACTGGCTTATTTTGCCCCAAGCACTACCGTTTACTATGTTGCGCCTGAGAGATGCGAATTCTAGCCTACAGTCAGCTGCTGGAATCCTATCGTTCACTCCACCCTGGGCTATATGGCTGAAGCCTTTGGAGTGCAGCACACAGAATTCATCGACCAGTACGTGGAGAACATCTATAATGCATTAAAGTAAGAATAACTCTAAATGTGTTGATAGTAATGTTGGTATGACTCTCTTTTTTTGGCCATATCCCTCTTTCCCAAAGGGAGCTCTCCAGTATTCATCGCTGCCAAGGGCGTCTGCACTGCAAGATCGACAAAGTGAAACGAAATTGTGTTGAAACTAACCAGGTAGAGTGACCACGCAGCTCAAGCCACAGGTTTCTCCTGTGCAGTCTAACTAAGCTTCACCGGTGGACCAAAGAATTAGTCACCTGTGCCTGAAAACACCTCCATCTATGTGATACACCAACAACAGCTGATTTTGGCATGAACTGGGCAAGTTTTCTTGAGTGTAGCGCCACATCAGTGTTCAGTATACCCCTACATCTTGGACCAGAGTTAGTGGATGTCTTTCGCCTCTGCGCACTTCCGAGACGAATTCCCTGTAGGCTTGTGAGCTGTTAAGCCACTTCTGGTAGAAACCCGCTATGACCATACGCTTCCATACATCCTGCAGATTTCCAAGCTACTTCCTTTACACCCATTGGCCCAAGTACAATCACTCATGTTTGGCCATTCATTTGACATCGGCCTTTGCGACATTTCCAACAAGAGACGATATCACACACTGCACTGTTAGCACCTCTTCATTCAATCATCACACCTAAACACACACAAGGTGACTCATTTTTGTCCGGTGGAGCTTACATAGGAGGACAGTCTGCTATGCAGGTTTAAACAGCTCAGTGGAGCCATCATTTTTGCTATGGCCGTGACTGCCTGAGTCCATCCAGACAGATATTCAATCTCTCTCTGTGTCTCGTTCGTTCCGTCAGGCCCGGACAGTAAGAAACTGGCAAGGTAGTACCAGGAACCATAAAAGAAGGGGGATCTCCTGCTGAACAGAGTGCAGGGAGCTTCTCCCAGGGTCATCCAACATGTAAGCCACAATACAGTATCGGAGGGGCGTGGTTGTCTTTTGAGTGCTTGTTTCCGACACCAATCCTGTCCTGGCGAGTATACGACATCTTGACTTTTTTTTTGTTTTATGTACAGTATATAATAAAGGCTTTTCAGAGAATATCTCCATCTTCCATTTGTGACTGCAAGTCAGGTGGCTCTCAATACAGGTATCCATTTCCGGACAAGTCCCTGAGGGATGCCCATTCTCCTCCGAAAACCTGATCAAACTAGTATTCCTTCCTGTGGTCAGATAGATAGAAGACCAGCTAGTTTGAGAGAAACCTCAGTCTTTGATTCATTGGGCAGTGCAGCATAAGGCACAAAATGCCATCATAGTAACATAGTAAATGCAATTCAAAATCTGAAACCACCGCACAGTGAAAGTCCAACAGGGATTTCACAGCTGCTGGAAAATGACGACATTAGAAGAGATTCTGAGTACTGGATATAAAAACATGGAAGTGATCCTCTATAATATCAGCAAGTATCGATGTCCATTCTTAGTCATTCATGGAAAAATTAATTGATCGCCCTGATCTGTATGCTTGGCACAGAGCCTGATTTTAAGTAGGCTAATGATACAAGGACTGTTTATCCTGACGACCTAGCCGTAAGCCAAAACGCTCACTTGCAGCTGTTGATAAAAAGAAAAGAACCCCCTTTGTAAGTTTGTGTGGAGGTAGAGAAATTCAGTCTGCATATACAGCTGAGAAAAAAACTCTAAAGGTTGTAAGGTTGCAGTCGGGGGCTGGAGATTAGGGAACCAGCCTTGTGACCGGAGGGTTGCCAGTTCGATTCCCTGAGCTGACGCGACGGTAATGAGACTGAGAGTGCCCCGTTGAGCTAAGGCAGCCTAACCCCAAACACTGCTTCACACCGGGCGCCCGTGGTTAGGCGCTACCCAATCTGCTCCGGGGTAAGTGTGCTCACTGCCCCCCTAGTGTGTCACTAGTGAGTGTGTATGTATGTGGGTGTTTTGCACTTCAACGGATGGGTTAAATGCGGTCGGGGGGGGAGACTAAATTTCCCCCACTGTGGGGTTAATTAAGGGATTAAAATCTTAAAAATCGTAATGCAACTCAAGCAAAAGCAGCGAAACAATGAAATGGCACTTGCACACCCTTTAGTTTGGTTTGGAACAAAAAGATGAAACTTCAAAATATCTTCCATATGTGTTTATAAACTACAAAATAAGACGCATAATCATCATCACTGGCCCAAATGATCAGGGGTGAGAACATATAAAATGATGTGTGTAGAAAGCCATTAGGAAATATAATGCTATAAATATATTTAAATAAATATGAAGATATATTATTTGCTGGTGTATAAGCTATTACAAGAGTCTAATGTGTTACCAGGGAGGACTCTCCCGGCTAGCTGAGTGGTTCCTCTGAATGACAGGTGGTGATGGCCTGAAACATGAAATTCAATTGGTTAATATTTTGGTACTCTACTTGTTTAGTTTAGGAGTGAGGGCCTGGGCCGCATTTAAGAGTGGACCTACTGAGGAAGTGAAGCGAACGTCATTGATGTTTTTTCTTTCTGTTTCTTTTTTTTTCACCACTGTGGGAATTAAAAAAAAGGCTAAAATCCCAGACGGGCAAGCAAAGGAGTGGGGTCTCATGGGCCCACCATATTTACAAACGTGCCTTTGGCTCACCTGTCCTAAAAAGATCTGGTCCACTTCTGGCACAGATCCGACAGAGTTGCCCACTTTTGGCTAATATGATGTGGCCCTAATTTGTGGTGCATATTGTGGCCCACATCTAGCTACTGGGGAGTGGTCCCTCATGTGACCATCCATTACTTTGCCGTTTTTGACCCAGCTGCCAAACTTTTGGTGCATCCTTAACTGTAATTGGTTGCATCCTGGGAATTTTGGCATAACACTTCGTTTGGTATGTGCCTCTGAAAAATCTCAGTTTGAAGGGTCATGTCACCCTAACACTTCGCCCTACTTGCTATCCCTTTGCTGCTGTAACACTGTAGATTTCCCCACTGTGGGAGTCTCGTCTCGTCTCGTCTCGTCTCGTCTCGTCTCGTCTCGTCTCGTCTCGTCTCGTCCCGTCATCTCAACAACAATCGGGACAACCCCACCCCTACACATGAACGCACAAAACGGAGGGGCAAGAGGTGAAATGGGACTGGGCCTTTGATTCTCGTCTCAACATGGCAGATGGATTTTGGCTTCATTTCTACAGAGCTTAAAGGCGTGTCATGATATTCATGATGTGATTATTCATGTTTAACATAACCAGGACAAAGCTGTCTATTTTGATTGAAATTTCCAGTTTCCTGCGCTACTGCAGCTGTGATGTCATGTGCTTTTTCACATTTTGTATTTGCTTCAATTCCGCCATTCGTCTTCCCCTGCTGAAACACAATACAATTATTTATTTCATTTTTTGCATCATTTCATTAAAAAAAAAAAAAAAAAAAACAATCAGGAGCCATACGAATATAAGAAAGAGTGAGCCCAGTTTTTCTTTTCTTATAAATAACTGTATAAATTACTTTTTTTTATTTACAGAAAACCTGTTACAAAACAAATAGACTATACAATCTTTTTCTTTAAATATTAAGTAAGTATCTACAATCTAACCTACTATGTTTGTTCATGAATTACATAGCAGCCAACACACAAAAGTCCAGCTGATCAAATGATTTTTGATTATGTAGATAAAAAAAAGAACTCAAATATACACACTTGTACATAATTCTCTATGTTCTATGTAGATGCTTCTCCTCCGATAATCCGATCTGTGTTCTGTCTTTGATTCACATTCCGAATCTGTGCTTCTTTTATCAAATATAATTCCGAGTTCCCATCATACGAAAAAAACGCTTGTCGGTGGAGTAGGAATCTGACGGCATACAGAACATTGATTTGTGTAAGAATACAAACAACTGACTTAAAGGGACCAGCTTTAAAAGCACAAAAAATAGTATTTTTAAAAAAACAAACCTCTAAGCTTCGCAGTATACTACCTTTTCACAAGTAGTGGAAACGAAAAAAAGAACTTTGGGACCATGCTTTCACCATATAATCATCTACACTAGCTGTGTCAACCTTCTGCCGGTTAATGCAGGACTCGCTGCACTATGTGAAAAGGGAACATGACCATGTAATCGTAGGCAGGTTTAAAAAAGCAAGCTGCTAAAACCATGTCTAGAACATTCAAGTAACGTGAAAACGAAGCTACTGACTACTGAAAAACGCTCCTTGTCTAAAAACAGTTGATGAGAAACTAATTTAGGCACTTTTTTTTTTCATCGTTATTTAAAAAAAAGCTGCAAAAGAACGGCTGATTAAAAAGCAGTGTTTTTCTAAATATGTTTGGCAACGGCGGTGCAAAAAAACACGGTCTACGCTGAGTGTTCGCTCTCCTCTCCCCGGTGACCTTATACAGACATGGGTTACAATAGCTTTCATTTATTTATTTCGTTTTTGTTCCATTGAAACACATGGGACTGATGAAACCTCTCGCAGTGCCACGGGCCATTCCGGTCACGTTCGCGTATCGCTTAGACTGACTGAGAGGGGGCGCTAAAACTCATTTTCTGACGAACTTGCATCGCATAACTCGCTCCACTATGGCGGCAACACTTTCAGTATACGACTAAAGAAGCTCCGTTTTGCTAGTACGAGGCGTATTGCATTATCGGCTTGGCAGTGAACCACTTCAAATAATCTCAAAACCGATTCCGTTCACTAAATAAATAATAAGGATCTCAGTTGTACCAAAAAACCTTGTGTAGAAAAGCATGCCCCAGCCCCCCACCCACCCCCGTAGCAAAAAACATCTCAGTATGTACAATTATTTTAACAAATTTTTTTTTCGTAAATAGGGTTATAACTTACATATTCGTCCGTAGAAAAAAGCCGAAAATAGAAAAAAAAAAAAAAAAAAAACCCAACACACGCTCTCGCTTCTCAGCTACTATCGCTGACTGACATCAGTGGAGTTCGTGGGAGTCCAAACGAGGAGCCAAAGCTTACATCGCCATCCCCACAGCCTCACTGTTTAATACTCTCTCCTCAAAGCTTACTACCCCTCCTTCAAAACGACAAAGGCTCCACTGCCAGTTCGTTATGATAGGAGCCAGGGTGGTCTCAATTCCCCACCCTTCCCTTCCTCCCCCAAACCCCCACTTATTTAGATATTAACCCAGTTAGCAAAACACTATATTAGGACAGCAGGTGCTGCAAACAGGATTAGCCATTATCAGAAGTGGCAATAGGACATGATAGTGGTTATTCAATACAAGAAGGCGGAGATTGCTTTTGAATTTATTCGGCGGCACGCTGAAAACGCATGGCTAAAGGAGGCTAGGGCTAACGATCGTTCAGTAGGAGCTTCTCACAGTACTTTGTCTCATGTTGTGCAGTTCTCCGTGCTGTCACTGAGATGATACCATGTGGCCCGTTTCCAGCTACACCACACCTGGCGTGCTGATAGAGGCTCAAAACTGCCAATATTGTTGTCGTTGGGAATCGGTTAGCATCACGGCAATGAAATCGCGCTACCGTTTATTCGTTCTTAGCGACCGAACTCATGTCTGAATGAAGGAGTAAGTGAAAAAACTAGCTTGTCACCGTTTCCCCTCTTCTCATTTCATACATGGTACTCAGTAGCATAAAGCATGCTTGCTTCTTTGGTTTGCACTGGAGGGCTGGTGGAGCACATGTAATGGAGAAGCTATATGGCCTTTTACAACATAACTCGCTTTTAACCTCGGTCCAGGTCGAAATGGTAGTAGACCTGCTTATGTGTTTTTTAGAGCAGTATTGTAGGACAAAACTACCGTCACTACGTCTAGTTGATTTTTAGCCATGCAGTTTGCACTAATGTTTATCTCCACTATGTTGAAGATTGAACAATGGGTGATCCGGTCATGTCCCCTGTGTCCTCCATTTGGTTGTGGCCTGTAACCGTACAAAATTGTAATTAAGTTAAGTCCTAAGAAAAAAAAGATGGACCGATGTCTCAGGCTGCTGTGCTGGTTTTGGCCAGCAGTAGGGGGAATGTGTTGCTATGACTACTGTCCCACTTCTACCACCTGCTGGTAACTAGTTTTAGAGAAAATCATGGCTGCATATAAACTTCCACCAGAAGCCTAGCAACTGAGTACAATCATCACCACACATACTTACTTCCTGTGGAGACAGCCCATGAGTGAATCCCAGAGGTTAAAAGCATGGGCGGGACATTGTATATTCGTAATACTCAGGGATGATGAGCAGAGTCTGAATGACTGGTAACTCCTCTACAAACAATGCCTTTTAATTTTTAAAAAAAAATTTTTCTAACTTGGGCACTTTTTCAGCCATCCCATCAAAGGTTGCATATGGCAAATGTGCCTATGTTAAACTGGAGCTCGTTCGGGTCGGTGTGGCTGTTGGGGTCTGGCTATTGGGCTACGCACATGTCTTTTTTTTCTTTTTTTTAACAGCCCAAAATATTTTATATGAATTACGGCTCTATTCATAACCACTCCAATCTTCCGTATAAATGGGCCATTCATTATTTAAAAAAGTGAATCAGCAACAAATCAAATATCCGCTCACATTTCAGGTATCTGTTCACTTCCTACATCGACTTCCTCTAGCTCTTGTCCCTTCCTACTAGATTGTAATACATATGCACACCGTTTATGTACCATCACAACTAGGAGCTGTCAAACTTTATTATTTACACTCATATTTGGACACCTGGTGCTTCTAGCTTCCTGTCCTGCAACATACAACTGGCATCAAACAGCTTTTGGTCCTTTTTTTATAGATAAAGTTCATCAGCATGCTCAGATACCACATAAGCCAAGTCGATTTAACACGCTACCATCTGGTGTAAATAAAAGCTTCATTACCTGATATCCTCATACCTCAGTGCCAAACAGTAGCAACCTAAGGCAGTCACCGTGTCTTCGGGCTGGTTAACTACACATGAGGAAGGTGACATAACAATGCAAACATCTGGTTTCTCTCCAACCTATTCCTCCGAAGCTCCAACAGGTGCTGACCCGTGCTGTAGACCCGCTGTAAGGCACGGTAACCAGGTTATGCATTTTAGTGTGATTCTTATTCCAAAAGCCTCTGCCGTAGTACGACTGGCCCCGCAAGCTCGCGCCTATTTGTCGTCTCATCTGCAAAAGAATGTTGCCCTAACCAGTTTTTTTGTCTTAGTGTGTATTTAGGCAAAACTTTGAGTCATAACAGATTGACGTCTACGTGGGTAGCTGATATGATGAAGGGGGACATCCGATTTGGACAGGAATCACTGAAGGCGAAACACATTCTCTGTAAACTGTCTGAGATCTGCGTACATATATGATAATGACTGACGAAGATAGCAGACACGGGGAGGGGGGGTGAGGGGGTGTGTTGCCAAGTGGCAAATACTACAACACAGTCCTTACTGGTAACGACTGGAGTTACAGTGTGGTTAATAGGTTTTATCAAGTCATATTTTCCAAAGTTAGCTGGAACTGCACTTGCCTAGAAGTGACGACGGTGGGAAAGGCCGCTAGGAACCCATCCCCAGCTTGCCCAGACTAACGTCCGTCTTCTGGTACACATGTGCGGTGTGACAGTCGACTGTGGCGTACACACCAACGATTTAAGAAGGCTCTTTAGTACAGCCCGTTCAGGCTACGCTCTCGACTTCACTGGATCATAATGAGGGCTTGATCTGAAGTAAACTTCTGTAATCTCGTCCCATGGGCCTGGTTGGAGTATATAATGTGAAGTACGCGTTTCAATAGCTAAAGTCACAACGACATTTTGTTTCCATATTCCTCCGAATTTGCCGGATACTTGGACTTATGTAAACAAAATTTTTCTAGGGAACATTAGAGACTCAAATCCTTTGCTTGTTCGTTTGATGTCGACCTTATTGTGCTCTTGTGGTGTAGTAAAACACTGTCGAAATGGCTGTTTGAGCTTCAATCTGTCAGGGTTGCTACAATAGAGTAAATAGTCAGTCTAAATGTGATTGCGTTTTTGCACACTTGAACTGCCTGATCTTTCCCTTCCATTTTTTTCCTGGTTGCACTTCCTTTTCTCCATACGCCTTACTGTTCACGCTGCCGCAAGAAAAAAACAATAAAACAAAAACAAAAAAATCAACAACAAAAAGTAAATTCTCCAGTATTCGGTATCATCCACCCGGACCATCATGAAAACGCATTCATTCACTCACTCTTCGGAAAGCTGCATTTCTCTGTATATAAAGGATGATTGGAACAGGCTTGAATCACGTTGTGTTCTAGAAATGAGGACAACCCTGGACCCCAGACTAGCTTTGGTATACAGCAATGGTGTTGCTGTGTCTGGGTTTCCATGGTCTGGCTCCACCCTTTTTTACTTACTTAACCCTATCTTTTCTTTTAGCTCGGTCTCTTAGTTATCACCCATGCCTGTGTATAGTTTGTTTCTCCTCCTTCCAGGGTGTGTGTAGTCTTGTCTTCGTGTATAAACAGTCCTGTTTCAGGATGTGTTTGTTGGTTCTTGTGTTGTTTTGTTACTGCTATTCTGTTCTTAGTTTTCACATGCCGTGTCTACCCACAATCCTGGCCCAGTTCCGTTCTCTCTCTTTGCTTTTTTCCGGGTTTCCACTGGGAATTTGGCTTTGGCTCTGAGGAATAGCTTTTTGTGGTATGGGGACTGCACATCAGGTGTCACAGTTCCCCTGTCCAGGCTCCTCTCTCTCCTGCCGTTACTTCTGCCATGTCTCCACTCTACCATGTCTCTGCCCAAATCCTGCCTTCCCAATTAGTATTATCACCTGTGTTGAGTTAAGTTGAGTGCTTGTGAGTTGAGTTGAGTGCTTGTGTTTGCCTCTTTGTCAGGCCTTATGGTTGTTTGTTCTTGCTCATGTCTCTTAAGTCTGCTTCCTGTTTGGTTAGCTCTGACTTCTGTTTAACTGCTTTTTTATTGTTTTACTCTGGTTTGTGACACATGCACTAAATTGTGCCACTACTACCTCTACTCTGACTTAGTCTTGTTAGATTCTACATATTTTGTTATTTTTTAGCAAAATTCGTAAAATAATACTACTAAATGACTGACACCATTTCCCATTGCTGTCAGTGCCCAAAGTGCACCAGTACTCACCCATACACAGCACTTCTACACTTTACTTTGGCATGCTGGGATATATTGTGCACATAGGCACATTTCATGATTTCACCTTTGTTGACAAACCGAGTCACACGCCCAAAGCCAGCAGCAATCATACACACATACTGCAATCATTTTTAATCATATTTTTTAATTTATGATATCTATTTAGTAATTTGTGTAATGGTCGCTTTATTAATCTAAGGGGTAAATATAATACCTACAGTGGATTGTGCCAAATATTTGAGCCCCACTAGACACCAAGGTATCTACAATACAGCAAAATAGATTGTTTCTGTCTGTCTGTCTGTCTGTCTGTCTCTTCATTCATAATGATCACTGATTAATTATTAAACTATTGATGTATGTAATTATCTCATTAATTAAGTCATTCAGGCTTCCAGTCATTCACTCAGAATGTGGCCATAATTACAATGCTTGTAGCTCAGTGTGTGTGGGGTGAGGCTCTGCAGGTTGAGTGGTGTGTTTGACTGTAAGTGCACCCTTTGCCCTGACTGAAACAGCTCTGTAACTAAACATTGCACTTTTCCTCTAATGCACACACACATGCGCGTACACACACTCACACACACACACACACACACACACACACACACACACACACTCACGCACACACCTGCTTCAGAAGTGCCACTCAGCCAACAGCCTGCCTCTACAGATAATCAACAGGACTCTCTAGTGCTCTCTCTCTCTCCCTCCCGTTCAGTGTCCCGCCTAAATGATCTGTGTGTCAAAAGGTTCTTTGGAACATTGCCATAGAAGAACCACTTTTGAATCCTCAAAAACACCTTTCCATAGATGGTTCTTTAGAGAAATACTTCAGCATGTTTTCTAACCTAATCTCTTTCTTCTGCACCGTATACAAACCCATTTTTCCCTGTGAATACAACTCATGCTATGGAAAATGGGAATAAAAACAGAATGCAATGATTTGCGAATCAAGAAATCATAAACTCTATTTTAACTGAAAACAATACAAAGACAACATAAATAGAAATATGATAAATATGTAAATTTTGAATTTGATGCCAGCAACAAATTTTAAACATTTGGGACAGCAGCAACAAAAGGCTGTTAAAGTTAAGGTTCAGTTCTCCAAAATATCATTAATAGATTCAGAGAATCCTTTCTATGTGAGGGAGTAGGCCAACACCCAATATTTGATGGCTGTAATCTTCAGGCTCTCAGGCGGCACTGCATTAAAACAACTAACTACATTAGTGGAAATCACTGCATGGGCTCAGGATGCAAACGCTGCTGCCTTCTCTGGATCTGAGCTCTTTTAAGACGGACTGAGGTGAAGTGATACACTGTCCTGAAATCACGGATGCCGTGTCCCAGGCTAAAGAGCATGTCAGAGCAGTAGTGCGCACCTGTGAAGGCACAATATATGATGTTCATGTTTTAGAGCAACATATGCAGCCATCCAGATGCTATCTTTTTCAGGGAGGGTCTTGCTTATTTTACCACATTCTGCACATATTACTAACAACAACATGGCTCCCTAGTAAAAGTGTCCAAGTGCTAAACTGGCCCATCTGCAGTCCAGACCCGTCCATTTTATAAACATTTGGTGCATTTTGAATGAAAAAAATGACAAACAAGACCCTGAACTGCTGAGTGGCTGAATCTTATGTCAAGCAAGAATGGGAAACCATTTAGCTTTCAAAACTTTCACAACTGCTCTTCCCACTGTTTCTACAGAGTGCTGCTAAATAAATGTGTATATATACACATATACCTATGTTGATGACCCCTGTAAATCTTTACCATTGTTAGATTACATATCATCAACAGCATTATGATCACACGATTAACCCAGGAAAGCAGATTAAAGGACAGAAATAACCACATACTGTGGATTAAGGCAGTAAGTAATGCTTAGTTTGAAAATGAGAGGTTACAGTTTTTTTGCTAGTGTGTTGTTGACATGGTGGTTTTTGTGTTGCTCTTACATTACCTGATGGTTTTGATCATGCTCAGACCCATTTCCACACAGCAGTGGGCGTGGTCTGGTCTGGGTTCAGGAAGCCCTGAGACGCAGTAATAACAATCGCCCAGAATCTTTATCCTTAGACAGTGGTGCTCCTGACAGAGAGAGAGAGAGAGAAAGAGAGAGACAGAGAGAGAGAGACAGAGAGAGAGAGAGAGCTCCTTTTGTAACCAACATTTAGACATTCAAATTAGTATTTTTTTTTCATTTTTTATTGCAGAAAAAACACCCTTTACACTCTTGCCATGTCTGCCATTTCTTGACTTAAAAGCAGTCAGAAAAGAAGTGTATACTTGAAGCTGTCAATAACAAATAAAAACTGAGTGATCTGCACAGGTAGGGGCTGTGGGGACCATGAACCAAATCACAGGGAACATTAATATTAGTAATATTTTTATTAATATTAATATTTTAAAATGGTTGTATGCTACTAAAATTGAGAGTTATATTAAACATAGTAAAAAAAAAATTAAAAAGACAAATATACTAAAACATGGCTTAACCTCCACTTATCAGACTTACAATCTGAGACCTATGATCTGAGACCTGTGAACTGGCATCTCTATCCAACAATCCTGACTGACAGATGGGCAAAAAAACCTGGACAAAGCAATGTGTAAAGGAATTTACAGGCAGGTGGTCTAGTTAGCTTTTAGTTAGGCTGGTTAGCTTTATTGTGCTTTATGCTTAGATTTCTCTGATTCTGTTTTGTGGGGGCGGAGAAAGAGACGTCAGCTTCATAACTGGTAAGGAAATGCTTACAGAACCATTACTCAAAATAAGCACTGCCCAGAAATATGGTGAAATACAGCAGACACTTTTTAGACTGGGTAAGTACACTTTGTACATCTATATAGTGGGCTAGAACCATGACCATGGTATATTCTATATTATTATTATTATTATTAATATTATTATTAAATAAATAGTCAAACAAACTTATATGATAATATTAGATGGTGATGACGGATGGAGTGGCATCTTAAGAACATAAACTTGAGACATAACAATAGCGAGTAAAGTGGCAAAACGTTGGTGTTTTTTTTCTTATGTGGAGCCCATTCATTTTGCACTGGGGCCTATAAAATCCTAGTTATGGTGTAAATTAAACCCAATGCACAACCTGTTGTTGTAATTAAATGTATAATTACACAATTATATTTGAATAATAGACCAAAGGGATCTCAAAGGGTTACTATACAAACTAAGGGGTACTATACAAACATTTAACACAAAATGGCACTCAATTACTGCTTTCTGAAGGCCATTCATTTGAAAAAAATCATTTGCATATGTGTGTTAGTATTCTTTGGTGTAATAGACTGCTATGCAGTGAATAGACACAGCATTAATGACCATCTCACTCGTTGCCCAGGTATCTATTACTCATGTCTACCGCTGTGTTTACATGCTCTCACGACTCAGTAAACAACTGCGCAGAGACAAAAGACCACAACGGCTGTTAGCACTGCTCATCACCACTAAACACCACACACTGCCACAATTAGCCAAGCTGTGAGTCATAATAGCATGCTTCAGCTGCTAGCGCTAAATGCTACAGGCAAATGTAAGAGCACTGTGAGGATGGCATTCACGACAGCACAGTGCCTTCTGGACAACAGTCCTCAATGAGAAACAAATACAAGCTTATAATGCTTTCAGCTATTCATTTTTACTTTAATTTTTCAACACTATTTGCGTTTTGTGATTCTAAAGTTGACTTATCCGCGTGGCGTCCACAAGTGCTTTCTTTCATAGCAACTGTTGTAAGAGCTTTACGGTTCACGTAATCCCCATTGAACAATAGAAATAGAATAGAATGAGAAATAGAATTTTGTTCAGGGTTGCTGTATAGGTCAGATTTATGTTGTGTCATAACATCAAGGAACTAACTTCCAGGTGGATTCAATTCAATTAAATGCAATTCAATTCAACTTTGTCATTATACCAATACAGGGTTGTAGAGCATAACGAAATATAATATATATGTGTATATAAATAGTTTAAAGACAAATAGACAAAAACAATGTGTGCAAACAGTGCAAACAGTGCAAAAAAATAAAGTGCGATGCAAACAGTCTTGTGAGGTAGTGGAACTAGAAATCAGTAGCAGTCTTTAGTGGTGTATTTTTTGCAGTAGCCACACCTGTAACTGCAGGGTTTAATGAGGAAACATTCACTGTAAGATGTTTTGCAATGTGCTCACTGCAAAAACAAAAATCTGTACGAACCAAACTTACAGTTCTAACATTGGAAAGATGGCTCGAATCATCATAATCACTGTGATTAGCAACTTGTCTGGTCATTTTATGTCACTCTTGACATCTGAATAGTTTATTTAGCGAGCTTATTTGCCATTTAGCTTATTGCGAATGAACCACTATTTTGCTCTACTCTGCACACATAATCACAAAACACATCTACATTTACCCAAATTCGTGTGGAGAATCAAACAAAGCTTCTATTTTCCTCTGTTGAGTGTCAATATGAGCAAATAAACCACTTATTTCTGTTGCTAGCATAAACGCTAACAGTGTTAGCTTCTCATATCTGGTCTCCTTATTTAATACTTTATTCAAAGCAATAATTCTAAAAATAGCAGTTAGCATGTCATCATGCTGTCCTAGTTCACATTCTGAGCTCTTATTGGATGTATAATAGTGAACGTGTAACTTCATGTGGAGACTAATGGATTCCCTAAACTGTGTTTAGCTTTAGCTGTTAAATTTAGCAAACAGATCCTCGGTGTTAAGGCAGCAGCTGTAGCTGCTTTTAGCTGGAAAACATAATCATAAGTACAGTGTTTTATCTGTTATGGTTTAATTCATTGTAAATTGTGGCATAAACCGAGCGACTTCCATTCCGGCGCACGGAAGTGTTGAAGTCAAAACAATAAACGAGTTTTTTAGTTTAAATGTTATATATTACAGGGCTGGGTCAGCAATAAGAACAGTGAATCCCAGTGCTCAAGTCAATTCTATGACACAAAATCTATCGATTCATTAAGAAATGAATAAGCTATATATATACAAAATCATAATTTAAAGAGTACTTCCTAAGGCTTATATACTTTTGACATATTCTTGTGCAAAGACAAGGCTGTGTGGGGAGAATTTAGGAAGTGTTGTATAAGCTGTGGGAAGCATTTTTTAAATGAGGCAAAAAAAGCCTGGAGATGTTAGTATTGCATATTGCTGTCTACCAGCCTGTGTATCAGAATGTGATCATGGCTTGTCTTTCCATCGATTTCTGATTTATCCAGACACCTGTCGCCAGTGCATTGCCAAGATAAACAGGGATATCGGACATCTATAACATCTTACTGCCTTGGCCAACAAAAGTTAGCTTACCCCGATAATAACCTCTAAACGTTTTAAGATAAGTTTACTTGTCACCACTTACATTGCCACATTTCTCATTTCAGATTACAACCTCAAACCAGAACGCTGTTGGGGCAGGATTAAAAATGCAACAAAAAAGGCATGGGGTTTCTTACATTTACTTTGGCTATTATGAATAATTATCTGATTTTGATGTCAGCAGGTGACCCTAATCATAATAGATGCCACTTTCAAAAAGACATCTTTCCATGGATATCCATTCATTTTTCAGCAGGACAACGCAAAGCCACATGCTGCACACATACAAAGGCATGACTGCAATCCTGATCTGCCCCCAGTAGAGAATGTGTGAAGAACACTACAAAGTGATCAATGCTTTACTGACCAAAAAGCTTTTGGAATATGTTGCAGGCCTGAAATGCAGGAATAAAAAATATCTTTGGTTCATAATGTCTTCAATGAAATACTAATTCAAGTAAATGTAATAAACACAATATTTCCCTAACCTTGGGGTTGTATATGTAACAGAAATTGTTTTTCAAACATTATTTCAATGACTTCAAAGTAAAACTGCTCACTGGTTAGGACAAACTGAAAAAACTTCCAAAAGTAACTAATCATTTGTATATCAGTACGAAAAATATAACAAAGCCCTTGCCAATTTTTCTGCTTTTGAATGAACAAATGCCAAACCTAAATTTCTCTGACCACAGCCTCGTTTATCTACATAAATGTTCAAACAATCCTATTGAAAGGTGTGTGTCTCGAACCCTAGCCCCTTAATTTCAATTCCTGTTTTTTAAATGTTTAGAGCCTTATTTTAGCCACACCACTGATTTTAGAGTAGGAAATAAGGCTACATCCCTGTCTCAACATCATGTGTGACATTAGGAGCGGACATTGCAGCACCTATTTTCTCCAATTTGATAAATGGGTACACAGCTAAAGAAACAATGTGCTGTATAGGTTCCTTTACTGGACTTTTCAAACAACATGCTTTATCTGCTGACATTTCCCTTGAACTTTTAATGGCTCCAATACATATGCAAAGGATACTGTGTGGCAGAACAACAGGAAGGATACTCCAGCTTTGGATGACACAGCAGTCTAGAAATGCAGCCCACCCTGGACCACAGCCTAGTTTTTGGAACACAGAGTTCTCTAGCAGCATGATTGATTCTGCAAGCTAGCACTCATTAGCATCTTGGCCACAGCAAGCTCATATTCGTTCCAGGATTCTAGAACTGTCCCAGAGGAAATTCATGTTACAGTTTAATACATTAGGGTAATTAAATTACATTTCAAGATGATCAGTATTAATATGGACATTAACTTGATGATATGCCATGTTCATGAGCTAGTATACACTAATACTCTAAATGCTACAGTGGAGTGTCTCCAGAGAGGTTATAAAGGAGGAGACAGGTCACTGGTGGGAAAATGAATGGGAAAGCTCGCAACACTCAACATATCATCTGTTTATGAGTAAAGTTGATGAGTAAATGCCCTTCAATAAAAAGGAGGCAGTCAACTTGCTGGTATGACCCCTAAGTAAGTCATTAGTGGGAAAGCGGCCTCAGTCTATGTAGTAGCCAGAGCAATCTGAAATAACTGTTTTTTTTGTGAGATATTTAAGATGACAGATTTGTCACATACTACCAGAGGTTTTGCAAAAGTCTCAGAGAGGAATCTGATCTTATATGACTGAACATAGCTGCTCTGTGGCACTGCTGCGATGGCTTCCAAGTGGACAGACTATAAAACGTTGCAAAATCTCAGCATTAGATATGCCACACAGTCTTAATCATTCAGGAAAACTGCCCAGTGTAAAAGCTGAAGCTAAGTTTCGGTAGATTAGTCTGCTCTAGTGGTGTCACCTTTTTAGGTCACAATTCAGTCAGGATTTAATCACATCATTTTCTGGAATAAAACACCCGGGTCAGAGTATATTTCTAATAAGCATGCTCCTACATGCCTCATAAGTTTGACTGACAGGTTCGTATTCTCCTCGCTTATTCTACATATAATAAATGTGCATCATACTCCGCAGACAGTTTGGACTGAGAATTGTCCTCTTGTGCTTACTGTAATATTGAAACCAGGCACTGGTGATTGAACTTTTCTATAAATATATATACAGTGAGGAAAATAAGTATTTGAACACCCTGTGACTCTACAAGTTCTCCCACTTAGAAATCATAGAGGGTTCAAAAATTTTCATCTTAGGTGCATGTCCACTGTGAGAGACATAATCTAAAAAAAACATCCGGAAATCACAATGTATGATTTTTTAATAATTTATTGAGCTTTTTTCTCAGTGCAACTGTTGCCACTGACTGAATTATTGAATCGATCTCTATATCTACATACTCACCAGCTCACGGATAAACAGTAAACATAAACATAAAAAACGTGCTTATTCCCACCATGTGGGCCCAAGGTCTGTTTCAGCTAATCCTGCTGTTAGCGGGCTTTGCACTAAGAGGCGAAACAGCTGTTGAAAAGAGACTACACTATACATGACAAATCACATCATTCTGGCAGAAAGACAGAAATACTGATAAATCCTAATGTAATGACCTTCTACAGCAACACACGCTAGCACAAACATACGCACGCATGCAGAATACTAAGCCTCCTGCATGTAAGCAAAACCCCTCACTTGTATGGCTTCATGGCTGTCACAATTATGTGGTTAAATCTGGTTTCTTGATAAAAATCTATTCAAATTTAGCTTCTCAGTCAATAGGCAATATGCATGTTTTTTGCCACATAATGTACATAGCCCACTTTTTCATTTGCTTAATTGCCAGTGAAAATGGTTCTCATTCAAGCTGTTCATGTTTCAGCATCAACAAAAAAGCTAAAACATCTATTTAACAGTACATTACAGAAAAGCCTCAACAGCTAAATGTAACATGGTCACATCAGCAGAATGTAAGAAGACGCAGGAAGCACTACACTCACTGGACAGTGCTACTAAACGTGCAGAATAACAGCCAGAACAGAAACAGCCCACACCTCCACAGGATGCACTAACACTGCACCACTACTACATTAAACAGCCCCACAATCCAGCACAACACAGACCCTCAAACACATACATATAGTCACAAGCAAATCAGTTCCAACTATTTATATGTTTAAAGCATCCAGCGCAGTTCCGAGCATGCAGAACCGACAGCGGGGTGCTACAGTATATATCGTGTTTAGGTATTTTGGTGACCTTTGTATACCTTCATTAAAGCTTCTATTCTTTTCAGAAAACTTGCTTTCAGTTTTACATTCGCATATAACCACCTGCAAAGCTGGCTTATTAGTCCAGGTGTCATTGGGCACATCACACAAAAACTGTGGTCGACAGATGTCGTAGCGATGTAGGCTTTTAATAGTCCTATGCCGGCAACCTTGTAGTGCAGGCAGAAAAGTAAAGACTGGAGATAAGTTGATAGATTAATATACTTTGTGTTGAAGGTTTTTAACTGTAATAATTTGTTACCTGCCAATTTATTGAAACCTGTCAGTAGTGACAGTGACTTCACATATACAGTGATACACGGTTGTTCTGGTTTATTATGAGCACACGAGTCGTCCCACCGGAGGCATTCACCTCATTTGAATTTCTGTATTATGCATCAGTGAGGTGGCTCTTGGTTGGCTAGATAAAAGTTATTATTTTGCATTCCCATGCACACAAGTGTTTGCCCCCTACTGCACTAATGGGTAGGTAGGGTACTTTATATGATTATGGTGTGAATATTAACATGCATTACAGTGCGCATGAGTGCGTGCTTGCATGCGTGTATGCGCATGTGGGGGTGGAGAGCCAGAACATTCATGTACATGCCCTAAGGCAAGATAACATTATGTCTGATATACTTATTTGCATATAAATTACATATGTGAGACTGCCACTTTGTATTTCAGAAATGTATAACAATAGGGATAATTGTGTATGCTCTCAGTGAATACTTTGTATTTTATATAGTTTATAAAAAGTGGTCTTTCCAAGTATGACTATTCACACCCATGCTGCTGTGTGCCTGTAGCACATGTAGCTTCCTCAACCAGTGAACGATCATTGTGTAATGCATCACTAGCAAGCTCCTTCACAGTCTTTCTCACCGTGGGCAGTTGGCATCCGCAGATGTGGTCTGGCAGCAGCTTGCTACAGGCATGGGTTGAAGGGAGATCTGTATGTACATTTTAATACATTTTATATTTAATACAATACATGTACAAGCACATACACACACATACATGCCTTGCTGGTAGAAATCTGACGAACTGTTCAATTTATTGCAAGAGTGGCTGAACATACGCAGTACACATACTGTAAAATATATATGTATATATATGTGTACTTTGTATGTTCAGTCACTCTTGCAACAAATTGATCAGTCGTCAGATTTCTACCAGCAAGGCATGTATGTGTGTGTATGTGCTTGTACATGTATTGTATTAAATATAAAATGATATTTGGGCACCACTGCCAGTTCCACCCTCTAGGTAGGTCTACCCCTATAGCTTGGAGAGGGCTTCCTCTGAACCCAGCCACTGTACTGCATCAGCATCCTCAAACGCAGTGTCTTGTACAATTTAAAAGGCCTGAAGGACAACTTCAACCACTAACACTCCAGTTGACTAGAATCACACAGTGTGATCAGAAGATAACAGGCAGCAGCTGCTCCAAGCACACACTTAAAAAACCAAGAAGTGCTCTTGATGTGGAATGGTTAGGTGATCATCATTTGAAACCTACTGAAGAAAGAAATCACACATGTGAAAGTATCTTTACTACAAAGGATGTGCATGTAAAACCAAAGTAAATGCCTGATTTAGATATCTTCAGGAATTACTGCCAATCTTAGTTCTGCCAATAAAAATATAGATAAGGAACTCCAGCTTTATGTATCCTTCATCCTTTATTTTCTTGTTTCCTTTTTCTTCTTGCCTGCTGGGCGTATGACTAAGCATTTCTTTTGTCATTATTTCACATAAATAAACACACTTCATTTACAATTGTTTTAAAGGTAGTAAAGTTGTATCTCTGACGGGTAATGTGGGTTAGGTAATCCCAATGCCTCCTGGGAATGCTTAAACCAGGCTTTTATGTAGTCAAGTGAAAACATGGTGCGATCACCTAAAACGCATGTCGATGCAAGGTGTAAACAGGCCGAATGGCTCCAATTCACCTACTGGGTACATTAAAATGACAGTAATTCAAATGAATACTCCAGCCCCATCTGTGCTGTACAGCTGATTAACACCAACAATCATGTTCATGTTTTTCTTGTACCTCAAGAGGAACAAAATCTTGTTGACATAAAACATGAATAGAAGCCAGCTGCTTCAGGACTTGCCCATCATATTCTGTTGTGAGAATGTTTTGAGTCAACAGGTTTTCTCTTCTACTCTGAGTACAGGGAATTCATGCAAAATTCTTTTCCATGAAAATTGGTGTGTATGCTCCAGAAGTGGCAGATCAGACTGGAAATGCTGGATTCCCCCTTATATTTCAAAAAATGTTTTGCTGCAATGTTGCTCATTTGTGCAAAGACACATTTCAATGTCCACATGTACATTAAGTGGTTGAGAGTGTCATAATATAGTACTGGGCCCACACACAGGAGATGGGACTAATGAAGTCAGCAAGATTCATCTTCTTTGTGATCCTGCTAGCACTTGGAAGGTCATGTTCAATCATGTCACATTACACTGTGTGTTTATGTGCGCATGTGTGATGTCGGGTCACTCACGTGCGCAAGACGGTCGAAGCGGGCAAAGAGTTCGTTGAGCATTCGGACAAGCTCCTGAGCCGAAAGGGTGGTGGACAAGTTAGTGAAGCCCTTCACATCAGCAAAGAGAATACTGTACCAGACACAAACACACACACACACACACACACACACACACACACACACACACATAAACACACAGACCAAAAATAAAACACCATTAAAACACAGTGAGTTCTAAATTAAATTGATTCTCAAGGAAATCATGGGATTATACACTAAATAATCCCTAATTATTGATAGTGTATCATCCCAAAAATCTGAATTTGATTTCATTGTTTGCAAAAGGATGGCTAACATGTTTCTCAATCACAACCATTCAACCATGAAGCAACAGTAAAGCTGTGAGGGAACTCTAGTGTGAATGTCAGTGGCAGTAAATTTGTCAGAACCAATTCCAGGAACATGTTGCTCAGCATAAAATTCCAAAGACTTTGAATATCCCACCATGTACAGAACATAATATTATCGAAAGATTTGAGAGTCTAGAGAAATTCCTGTCTGCAAGGGACAAAGCCAACAAGGCCAACGATTGGATGCTTGTGATCTTTGGGACCTCAGGCGGCAATGCATTTAAAACAGTTATGATTCTATACTGGAAATTACTGCATGGACTCAGGAACAGTTTCAAATCATTGTCTACCACACACTGTAATATTAAAAAAGACAGAGAATCCTACATCACACAAGAATGGGAAAACATTCCTCTTCAAAAGCTCCAGCAAAAGGCCTCATCACTTCCCAGACCGTTATTAAAAGAAGAAAACATGCTACAGAATGTAGATATGGTCCTGTCTAATATTTTGAGATGTATTGAGTTAATAATTTTTATGAAATGTCTCACTTTTAACATCTGATGTGATCTGTTTCCCTATAAATAAATTATGAGATTATGAAAATATGAGATTTACAAATGTAAATTGTAAACTGTAATGTAAACTGTTTTTATTTACATTTATTTGCATTGTACACAGCATTCCAACTTTTTTGGAATTGGTGTTGTGCAAGAAAAACCCTTATAGAAGGACATATATAAAAGATATACTGCTAAAAAAAAAAATAAAGGTAACACTTTTTAATCAGAGTAAAGCATCAACTCAGTTCAGCTTTGGTGTTAATGAAATTAACAACAGGTGCAGTAGAGGAGCAACAATGAGACACCCCCCAAAACAGGAATGGTTTAAAAGGACAAGGTCATTCAGAAACAGGCCTCATGAGGGCGGCCTGAGGGCCCGACGTCCTGTAGTGGGCCCTGTGCTCACTGGCCAGCACCGTAGAGCTCAATTGGCATTTGCCACAGAACACCAGAATTGGCAGATCCGCCACAGGCACCTTGTGCTTTTCACTGATGAGAGCAGGTTTTATCTGAGCACATGTGACAGACATGACAGGCTCTGGAGACACCGTGGAGAATGTTATGCTGCCTGCAACATCATTCAGCATGACTGGTTTGGTGGTGGGTCAGTGATGGTCTGGGGAGGCATATCCCTGGAAGGACGCACAGACCTCTACAGGCTGGACAACGGCACCCTGACCGCTATTAGGCATCGGGATGAAATCCTCGGACCCCTTGTCAGACCCTATGCTGGTGCAGTGGGTCCTGGGTTTCTCCTGGTGCACAACAATGCCCGGCCTCATGTGGCGAGAGTATGCAGGCAGTTTTTGGAGAATGAAGGAATTGATACCATTGACTGGCCCACCGGCTCGCCTGGCCTAAATCCAACGGAACACCTCTGGGACATTATGTTTCGGTCCATCCGACGCCACCAGGTTGCACTTCAGACTGTCCAGGAGCTCAGTGATGCCCTGGTCCAGATCTGGGAGAAGATCCCCCAGGACACCCTCTGTCGTCTCATTAGGAGCATGTGGAGGCCATACAAACTACTGAGTACCATTATGAGTTGCTGCAATGGAATGTTGGTTAAATGGACGAGCCTGCTGCATCATTTTTCTGCTTTGATTTTCAGGGTGTCTTTGAATTCAACCCTCTGTAGGGTGATCATTTTAACTTCCATCAAACGATGTGGCATCCTTTCGTTCCTAACACATTACCCAGTCTATATGAGGAAAGATATTCTGCATGATTTTTTTCCCATTGAGATCTGATGTGTTTTCAAAGTGTTCCCTTTATTTTTTTGAGCAGTGTATATCTGAAACTAGTACAAGATCATTCAGAAACAGCTGTTAGTAAAGTAGAGTATCTGATGCCAAGCATGATTAATGATGATGAATGATATTTCACCAACAAAAAAATGAATGCATGTCTGCAGTACTGCAGTTATGATCACAGAGCTAACATTGTTCATTCGAAAAATATGCGGATTTAATAGTATTGCTAAAAATGGCTGTAGCATTCCTAAACTAATCCAGCTGAATCACCACTTTAGATCACTGCATCATAATGCAAATGCACGTCTTTATACCGACGCATTTGCAAATGCAAAGAAAAATGGCAAGATAAATTTATCCTCTTCTCCTCTCTCCAATGACGTATCTGATCGTCCTCCTTTATTTATTTATTTTATTTAATAATTCCCTCAAACACTTCACTCCCTCACTCTTCATTCTCGAGTGTGATCTCAGCTGACAAGCGGCCCAAATTCAGACAGACGGCTGAAGTCAACAGAATGTCTGCCGCCAAAGTAAATAAACTCTGGTGTCATTTCAGGACAAACTGCAGTACAGCAGCCTCACATACAGGCATGGTACAGGAACAGAGGCTGCTGGCTTTCAGTACCAAATGACTGAATTCATTATTACTGTGTTCTATAATTGTTTCTGAATTTACACTGAGTTTCTAACTAAAATGTTCTGCAGATTTACACAGTTTAAAATTTAGACTTACTTAATATGTGCACTCACTGGCCATGCTATCAGAAACTCCTACCACATACAGTACTGTGCAAAAGAGACCACCTTCACGTACAAGCAGTTCATTTGATAGGCAATACTTTTGAGGAGATTAGAGCTAAAATAATCCATATTAGTAGGAATGTGAAAGTGAAGGAATGACAAACCAATTTTCCAAAACTGTTCAAAACATTATTAAAAGAAGCAGAAAATGCAACCAACTTCTAAAACTAACCTTTGGTGGAAATATCTCTTTGCATTTCTTCAGTCTACCAGAAAGAATGGAGGCTACAGGTACAGAACAGACATAGACAATAGAAGTTCTGAAAATGCTCATTATATTTAGTTGTCGAGGCTTCTGCGTAATTTTCTGTTAAATGTATCTTTTACTGCCACTGAAAAATAAATAACTTGTATTAGCACAGCAGTAGCACCAAAATGACAGAGGCCTATTGCAGTGTGTTGTCCTGGTAGGGGTGTTTCAAGCACCACAGTGTTGACTGTGTTTTTAAAATATCCAGCCAACAGTGTTCCTTTTGAAATATAATGACCAGCGATGAAGGGCCAGAGGACAACTAACACAGATTACGCAAAGAAAAATTAACCTCTCTAACTGGGCACTTACTTTCCGAGTAGATGTTAATAATACCAGTAACATACCATACCAGTACCATGTTTAAGTCACTGCTGGTACTTTTATGGACGAGGCTGACCAACCCATTACATGCAGGAAGAAATGAGCTACATACAAATTCCATACAAAGTGAACCTATATGGTAGATGTTTCCAATAATATGACCAATAATTGTACACAGACGGTAAGAGTACCCAATAAACTGGCAACTCAGTGTAAAGGATGGCTGTGTGTACATGCATGTGTGTGATATGACTATTGGAGCAGGATTTGATTGGGCTGTCTGTTGTGTTTACCTGACGTTTTCGTAGCGGTGGATGTAGATGCGGTGAAACTGGTGCTGTAGGTTTTCATCCTCCACGTTACTCATGTCATTAATCATCTCCAGTACAACAAACCGGGGCAACACTGACAAGACCAGCCGCTCCTAGCACAAGGGTAACATGGGTAATGAAGTTCAGTAGTTGTTCATTTTCAAATGCACAGCTTAAAACCATATTCACACAAGTAGATGCACACACACACACACACACACACACACACACACACAAACACACTCACAACTTCGCCCTGTGTTGAACCTGAACTGCAAACCATGATTGAGTTGACTTAAGTCAAGGACATGTGTATATGCATGATAAATTTCCCCCTGCTTCTAGGCTGTCAAGGGCATGTGCTTGATTATCATTGTACCAACATATTCATTTACTAACAGCTCTGTGGAAGTGCACAGTAATGAAGGCCCGTGATAGACCCATTATATGTCCTTCTGAAAAATGACCTCATGTTGGATTGCAAAACATGTGTCTTTTTTTTCAAAAGGTTGAACATTTTTTGGAGTAATCTGCTTCACAGTTGCATGGGCACCACAGTCGTAAATTTTGGCTTATTCCTAGAAAAACATGTTTGGTTCATATGGAGTGCAGGCAGAATTGAGCTTGAATACTGTAGCTCGAGAGAATACACTTTGTTTCACTACAAATATTACTGGTTATTTTCATATTGCACTGGAAAGCACATTAGTATGGTAAAACATTTACACATTACTCCATGTATAGTCCATCAGGCCAGACATGATTGCTGTACAAGATTGGCACTGCAGCTAGAAGATTAGTGTTATTAACAAACACTACAGGTCAATACTCACCCAAACCTTTTCTGTAAAAATTTCTACCTAAAAAGTCTCTTAATAATTGCATTGTCATGACTTATTAATGTGGTTATGGGCACAGTAAGACGTAGCCTAACGCTGCCGACAATCACTGACTTCTCCTAAACCTTAGATTTCTGAAATGAAAACTGGGGACATTTTCGGTTCAGAGGTCAATATATCTTTATCTAATCTACCTATGAAACAGATCTATAGAAGAAATAAATGGTCTATAGAAGAGTCTATAGAATAGATAAAGTCCCAGTTTTATACAGTAAATCATACAGTAGCCTACCATGGTGAGGAAAGCTATGGTACACTTGGGAACTGCCTACGCACAGCATGAGCAACAAGAGAAAGACACTGCTGCTGAGGAGCTGTTTTTCTCTTTGCAAGATATGTGTTATGTCACCTTTAGAAATAAAGTTACAAGTCTCTCAAGTCTGGAGACTTAGGGAGGGATGCATTTATCACAAAAGATTCAGAGGTTCTATGCGCCTTTGATTCATATTCATATTTTGGCAAGAAAAAAACACACTTGACCAAAAAAAGGACTGTCTGTAGTAAACAGGGAAATAGTGTCAGTCTAGCTAAACCACACCACAAATGTGGATATTTTGTTGGGGGGGGGTATAACTGGAAATGATTTGAGTGACTACTGATTTATATATGCTCTTAACAATGATTTTTATATATATTAATGCTAACAAACGTGGTTACAATTCCATGGTTGGATAAAGATTAATAATGAAAACTGAGATAATAGAATTAAACCTCTAGATTTCCTGCTACGATTATTTGTGTGATTTTCTCATATTCAATAGAACTATGCACTAAGATAATTTTATTATAGCATAATATATGCACTAAATTGTGGTTATTAAAAATGATTGTACAAGTACATTATTTGCGTAAATTTTCTCTATTGTTTGTCTTATTCTGTACACACACACACACACACACACACACACACACACACACACACACCAAGGATACTGCTATATCATCCCTCTTCCAGGAATACTGCTAGGTGAGGGAATGGATCCCTCTTTTAAAGATGAGAAGGGCAATCTCATCCCACAGGTGAGGGAGGAAAAGGTTTTGCAATGGAATATCTAATTGATTTATGTACACACATTGTGCTGCTGCTACAATGTGTGTACATGAGTGAGTGTGTGTGTGTGTCTGTGCATGCATGCAGTTTTCTGAGGGTGTGTTGGCATGTTAAACTTTGTCCCAATAAAACAAAACAATATGGACAAAGTAGCACATCACAATTATGCTGCGTTTTTTTATTAAGTTTTTATAATACACTATATTGACAAAAGTATTGGTATGCACATGATGAGAAAAATTCAGTAAATTCAGTAGTTTCATTTAGTTCCATTAGCACATGTGTATAAACTCAATCACACAGACATGCAGTCATGCCTTTACAAATGTTTGTATAAGAATGGGTCTAAAGAGCTTACTGAATTCTAGTGTGGTACCGTAAATAGATGCCTCCATTGCATATAGTTAGTTTGTGAAATCAGCTGTGGTATTACTGAAAAATGGAAGTGTTTAGGAATCACCACAATTCATCCATAAAGTGGCAAGTTGAGATGCCTAGTGCATCAACGTTGAGTTCCAAGCCTCCGGTACTAACATCAGCACAAAAGCAGCTTCATGGCATGGGGTTTCCATGCAGCTGCATGCAAGCCTTATATCACCAAGCACAGTGACAAGTGTCGCATGGAGTGGTGGAACGCATGCAAGTCAGGGTCCATAAAGGCATGGTTGGGTGAGTTTGGTGTGTAAAAACTTGACTGGCCCTGACCCAACCCCATCGAACACCTTTGTGATGAACTGAGACAGAGACTGCAAGTCAATCCTCAGCTGCAGGTCTTCTAGATAAACGGGCAAAAATTCCCACAGACACACTCCAAGTCTTGTAGAAACTGGGAGGTATTCCCAGGAGGTATGGAAGTTGCAAAGGGGGACCGATGCCTCTGGATTTAGAATGGCATGCCATAAAAGATCCTGTCGGTGTAAGAAATAACTGTCTCAATACATTTGTCCATATAGTGTATATTAGAGGACATTTCTAATCTGTTACTTCTATAGGATGGAGTTGATTTTCACTGACAATAATTTGCAATGTTATTCTGTACTTAAAGAAGAACCTGGAAACTCAAAATACTTACAACAGAAGCAGTTTCAGTACTGCCTCTTTCTATTATGAGTCAATGCTGTTTTGTTCTTTGTTGGGAAATGGGCATAAATCTTTTCCTGCAATGATTGACTGAATACTGTAGATGCAGCTATTAGAAATTTGCTTTACAAAACACAGGACTGCTAAAAAAAAACAAAGGTGAGCCCCACTTAGCTTTAAAAAGATTACCTATAGATTTTTAAGATATTAACACACTTTCTAGCGAAACTCTTAGCATAGGTATGGTTAGGTTTAGGATTAGGGTTATGTGTAGGTGAAGGTTTACCTTAACGTTAGGTTAGGGCCAGAGTCACAGTTAAGGAACTTGAATGGAAGGTAAATTTAATAGATATTTAGGTAAATGCACAAGGTTGTTATGCTTTTCTTCATTAGGTACGCATCCTTGCATCTACACTTACTGTCTATTTTATCAGCTCCACTTACCTTATAGGTGCATTGTGGATTTTTGAGTATATTTAACTTTAACACTTATAACTGTACTATTACTGCTACATACTACATACTCAACTAGTTAGTATTAGTATTAAGGGTGTAATTGGGATGCACCCTATGTGTATTGTAGCTCAGTGTTTGAGCACTATGGTACACTGTAATTACATACACAGTATATTTTTGATATCATTGATATCTTTGTTTACAGCATCATCCATGAACAGTATGGTAATCTTTCAGTTTTGTTTGACCGTCTGGTTCTGACAGTATCCTAATGAGTGTGTTATAATAATAATAATAAGAGATGATAACTAATCTGTCACAGCATAATTTGCGTTGGTCATCCTTTAGTCCTTCATCAGTGGTCACAGGATGCTACACACAGGATGCTGCTGGCTGGACATATTTGGTTGGTCCAGCACTGACACTGAGTCCAGCAGCACTGTTGTGTCAACACGCTCTAACACACCACCATGTAGAGCAGAGAAAGATACACCACACTAATAATACCTGCTCTTTGGTGGTCCTGTAGGGGTCAGGCACTATAGTCTGTAATTGTAGAACTAGAGAGTTCATCTCTATGGTATGTAGGGCAATGAGTCACAAGTAGGTATACACACAATGTAAACAGCAACAGGCATTTTCATCTATAAAATGATAAAAAGAGTGGTACGTGTTTGTTCCAATAGCAGTGATATCACAACAGAAGGTTGTGTGTTCTCTGTGGAGGATAAAATAACTTATGTAAGTCATATAACTTCATTTGGTTGGTTTGGATCATGACTGTTTTTTCATGTTTGTGATTGTTACAGAGGTTGTGACCGTTAGAGGGCTCATTTGCATAATGTGGCCTTCTGCAATATCAATATAGCAAAGGCCAATACTGTGATAACCTTTAAAAATGATATATTGTGCAGCCCCATAAAGTTTCCTATCAGTCCCATCCCACACACACCTGTCTCTGGTTCTCGGTCTCCAGACGCAAACGAGCCTCAATGCACCTGCGTGTCTCCAGAAAGGCCTGCCGCTGGGCGCGGTCAGCCAGGTAACTGATAAACACTCCTGCAGTGTTCATACACACGAACAGCAACACCTGCGCACAGAGCTACAGAGAGAGACATACACAGAAAAAGAAAGAGACAAATATTTTAGAGTACTAGATCTCTTGTACAAATTGTTTATAGCTATGATCACTGTTTGTCTGTGTGTGTGTGTGTGTGTGTACACGTTTGTATATCTTTGAGCTGGATCTGGTGTTTTCACACAGTTGATGGACAAAGTTATTAACTAATCTGAAACATTGTGTTTCTTCAGTTTTAAAGTGAATGACTTGCTCTATTAACTCAAGCTATGATTAATACTCATGTGCATGTATTCAATGAACAGAATTCGTATTGAAAATCAATGATACATTAAAGTTTACATGAAGCGCCCAAACATTTCCATGGTTGTATGCGTTGCCACCTTTGCCAGCATGTAGGTGCTTACTGGAGTAAAACCTGCTTTATATTGTTTAGTATTCATACATGTCCAGTTGTTTCCTCCACTGAAAAATATATACTGAATCTGTGATCCACCCAGGGGACTGTCTTATGAAGGTACATTGCTTTTTATTGGTATACATCATCATGGCTACCTATGCTGCATGCCTGACCAGCTCCAGCACTGGGTAAGTTTGGGAGTTTTGATTGCTCCTGAAGCAATCAGGGCCAAGCTTCTGATGGAAGTGGACCCCTTCAGTCCTTGTTGTGTGTTGTTTGTGGCATCAGTCACATAAAAGATACTGCTTGTCAGGGGAGGAAACAAATAGTTGTACATAGATTATAAAGCATGGAATGGCCGTGGAGACAGCTATGATTTTACCATTATGAATGCTTCACCTTCCACATATTAATAAAGAATGTTTTTTCTTCTTCGAAAAGCCTCAGACTCCTGCTTATGTTTCATACAACAGGCTGTCTAAGTTAAACATAAAGTGTTTAGTTCATTACATCAGGTGGCCATAATACAGAAATTATTGCTACATTTGATGCTGGGATAAAGTTTATTTAAAGGAACAAGTGGAAATCCTGTTAAAAGTCCTTTAAAGTGAATATAAAAAGAAACTTTTTGGTAAAAAACAAAACATGATTAGTCAACGTTTACCTCCCAGTTTTCTCACTCTGGTATAATCTCGTTCTGCCTTTGAGGGACAAATAAACTGAAAGGCTGATGTGTGTGTGTGTTTCTCATTAGCTGAAATGGAAAGATCAAAAGCATCTTCTGAAGTGAAACTCTATATGCAGAAATGTTCCCTCAGAAACACAGCCTAAAATATATTAAACTGTAAACCAATCGAAGACTCCGAACATAAGGGTAACCTGAGTATCCTGAGTGTGGTATAAGTGCATTGGAAACATTGCAATTATTTTATTACAGTACCACTTGATGCTCCTGCCTTAGTATGCCAGTCTCATATTTTTCTAATGTTAGTCATTATGGGTTATACTTAGACACGAGAGGTTGTGGGTTATCACAAATAGCATCACGGATCAATCACAAGCTTTCTGCGATACTTTAAATAAACAGTGAACAGTAAAAACTTTTGACAGGAGGTTCTGCTGGACACTGCAGGTGCCTCTGTTTGTCCTCTGAAAAAGGTGGAATATCTAGCTTATTGTTGTCTGCCAGCATAATGTAAACACAGCTATTTTAATGAGCAGTCTGTAAGGTATTTATTAGTTACACTGGCTGCCACACTGTATTGTTTTTTTTTGTTTAGATAGATAGATAGATAGAGGTAGATATAGATAGATAGATAGATCACTTTATTAATCCCAGAGAGAAAGTCACATATTGTAGCAGCCCAATTTCAGTGAAGAACAGTAATACAATAATAGAAAATGTACATAAACAAAGAAAAGAAGAAAAAGAAGTAGTCTAATAATAATAATAATAAGCACCACTATGAGTGGGATGAAAATTAAACTGTTAAGAAAGTCTAATGGTAAGCAATGAAAAAACAGTGACTATGTAACGTATACTGCCATGAAAGTATGATGTCAATGAACAGTGTATGTACAATAATAAAAACATAAAGAACAGTGCAGCTCTGTATTTTCACATTCACAAGTCATCTAAAACCGTCCAATCAGACAGTAACGAGTAGCTATACACTGTAGACAGCAGTACAGAAGATTGTACTGTTGTAGTGTACTGAAGATTGTTTATATGTATAATTTTTGATGTATCTTATATAATGTCAGCTTAACATGCTAACAGGTTAAGGATTAGTCATAAAAGAAACACCTAGGAACTTTAGTTTTTGAGAGCATAAGGCAAATATATGGATGCCTTAAATCAAACATTCACTATCTTTCTAACCTATACAAGTCTGTTTTGTATAGATATATTGGTAACAGTATATTAAAACCCTGTCTGTTTTGGTATAGGGAGCTGTTTTTAGGAAGATGCCTGCTGATGCTGTTGCTGTTGTTTCCTAAACAGTAAACCCTGCATCCCAGGAGAACTCCAAAAATACACTAACACTCCACAACACCCTGCATGCTCTCCAGAGAGCGTGCTGTAACCAGCTGCAATCGTTGCCCATTCAAACAATTACATCTTACAAAGCAGCGCACACACACAAGCATGACACACACACTTTCACTGACATAGGCACATAGATACAAACACACACCCTGCCAGACACTAGATAGACCAGTCCAGACATGTCTTTGCACCTGCTACTCCAAAAGACCCACAGGATTTGTGTGTGTGTGTGTGTATGTGTGTGTGTGTGTGTGTGTGTGTGTGTGTGTGTGTGATATCTCTCTTGTCACTGTATTATCCTAATCATTAAGAGAACAACTAATCAAAAGGTTCTGTCACTGTCTCCATCCTGTCACTATTTTCCTGCACAAAGTGATTATTAAGCCGCCATATTGTTTCACTGACTCATCTTCACAACACAAACACATACACCCTTGTTATGTAGACTTCCATTAATTTCCTGAACATTACCCTAACCTCATCCAGATCTACCACTATTTTAGCCCTAACCTTCACCTTACCCTAACTTTAACCCTACACTTAACCTTAATCCCACCTTCTACTTTAACCTTATACTTAACCTTAACTGTAACAGTAATCTAAACCATAACCTTAACTTTAACCTTAAACCTTACCTTAACCATAACCTTAACTTTAACCTTAACCCCAACCTTAACCTGACCCTTACCCTTACTCTGATCTTTAAATCTAATTATTTAATTGGTGGGGACCAGCTTGTTGTCCCCACAAGGATGAAAGATCTGCACAAAATGAGTATATGAACATGTTTTAGTCCCCACAATGTGGCATTAACCTGACTCATACACACAGAAGCCCAGTGATGTGGACAGCTTTAATGAGAGCTTATAAAAATGCACAACACACTAAATCACTGACTCGGAAACACACACATGAACACATACATTGCTGTTTTTAAGAGGGCCTATTTTGGGTTCCTACTAGAATAGATTTACTTGGTTCAGTGTTCCCAAAACACATTATTTCTCTTATACTGTACATCTGTATTCACCCTTTGTCTGAAGTGTTCTGTAAGGGCTACTGTGTCTTTAAACAGCCCTCCCAATGAGCCAAGTGTGCCCTGATTGGTCAGCAGGCTCATTTGGCTCTGACTGGTCAACCGCCAGACCAGTTCTATGCCTACATATTTTGCCATAGCCTGGCAGTCTGCAGATAGACCCTTTACTGCTGAGCAGCTTTAAACACTGCTATGGCTATTCTTACAGTGTCTGCACAAATCATCCAAAAGATGGTCAAAGTCTACCTGGCCTCCAGTAATTGCTGTGCATTTTGGGGTGGCATGGCAAGCTTCTTGCTAGGTGGACAATAAAGATTATGTTATGGGATGATGCCACCTTGTAACAGAGAACATACTGGGGAGACCTGAGAAAAGAGGTTTCTGTTGGCTTAGCTGTTTACATGCACAAAAAAGCTACACAACACACTAATGGAACGGGAAAACAGAAAAAAAGAGCAAAATGCCCACTTTTATTTCATTTCCAGACAAAATGATTAATTGCATGTATTATTAGGAGACATTTCTGAGGAGATTACATAAAAGACAGCCCACTTGTATAATGAAGGGAAAAGTCAAGGGCAATTAAATAAAAACTGGAGCTTTTAAAACTGGAATTCAAAAAATGATTAAAGGAATTTGAGACCTGGTAGACCAGAAACACTAATCAACTTTAGAAAAACAGCACTTTAAGCTTTCATCCTTGAGCGATAGAAGTAAATGTAGCTTGCTTTAGATCTGAAAAAAATCCACAGGTTTTTGTGTCCACCCTTCCACTGTAAAAAGATGACACAACACTCTGGGTCCGAAAGGACCTGTAGCTGTGAAAAAGCCATTACAGGAAAAACAAAATAGACAGAAAAAGTTACTAGTAGACAACTCAGCTAATTATGTTCTTACAATAGTGGACTGACACCCCAGAGTGCAAACCTCAACAACACTGAATGTGATTGTGATTACTTAAACAAGGAGAAGGAGAAATGACACCAATGTAATACCAAACTATGAAGAAGTGGGAAAATAGCTCTGGAGATTTGTTTAAACTGTTCCAAAAACAGTCTGTTCCTTAATAAGAATGCAAGCTGTAATAAAAACAAAGAGTGGACACACTAAAAGCTTTCCTTAAAGTTTTCTGATTTGTCCGCTAACACTGACAGATTAAGTTTGACTTAATTGTACATTATACTGAGTGTATAATGAGTGTATTTCATATGTCTGTCTTTGGCACAGTGCTGTATGATATATGATTAGATCTGGTTGATGAGCATAACAGCACTATTGTGTGTGTGTGTGTATGTGCGTGTGCGTGTGTGATTGCGTGTGTGTGTGTGTGTGTGTGTACGTGTGTTTGTGTGTGTGTGTTTCTGCGTACCTGTGTTTTTGTGTGTGTGTGATTGCATGTGTGTGCGTGTGTGTGTGTGTGTGCATGTGTGTGTGTGATTGCGTGTGTGTGTGTGTTTGTGCGTACGTGTGTTTGTGTGTGTGTGTGTGTGATTACATGTGTGTGTGCGTGTGCTCACGCGTGTGTGTGTGTTTGTGCGTACGTGTGTTTGCGTGTGTGTGTTTGTGTGTGTGTGTGATTACGTGTGTGTGTGTGTGTGTGTGTGTGTGTGTGTGTCTGCAATCTATAATGTTCTCAGGACATCATCATAGAGACACTTAAGGCCATCAGCGTGCAAACACTTGAAGCTGGGTGTTACACATTGTCCACTCATATTACTTTATGTCAAGGCATCTATGACATCTATTTGCAAATTTAGTTTTCTGGGCTTACAGACTGTGTGCAATCATTTTATAGCTTTAAACAGAATCCAAATTGGCCCTGTTGGTGGAAGACAGTTCCAAAGCTTTGGACCCCGTTCCACAAAGTACTGTGGTATCAAAGGCTTGCGCACGCCGCCCACACAAGGTGTGATATATTCTGCTGTCCATCTCTAAACAGCCTCTATGTGAAATGCATCCCTCCACAGCACACGCACATCAATACATCTTGCACTATATGGAAAGCAAGTTATTAAGTAAAAAGTAGAAATTTAATTAAACAATGCCGTACAGTCAATGTACCTACTATTAAAATGAAAGCCTCACAGAAACACTTTGTTGGTCATGCTGTGTTTGATTATTGTTATATTGTATATGGAGAGTTGCATAATATACAAGTTTGTCACATCAATCCAATTCTGTGAAATTAAATGATCAGTGGAACCATGAAGTTCGCTGTCTACCAAAAGATCCTGAGTTACAATATCCGGCCATCTGTTTGTGACCTCAAGCTGAAACGAACTTGGGTTCTGCAGCAGGACAATGATCCAAAACACACCAGCAAGTCCACCTCTGAATGGCTAAAGAGAAACAAAGTGAAGACTTTGGAGTGGTCTAGTCAAAGTCCTGACCTGAATCCTATTGAGATGCTGTGGCATGACATTAAAAAAGTGGTTTGTGCTCCAATGTGGCTGAATTACAACAATTCTGCAAAGATGAGTGGGCCAAAATTCCTCCACAGTGCTGCAAAAGCTGGATTGCAGTTGTTGTTGCTAAGGGTGGCCCAACCAGCTATTAGGTTTAGGGGGCAAATACGTTTTCACACAGGGCCATGAAGGTTTGGATTTTTTCTCCCTCAATAATAAAAACCTTCATTTACAAACTGCATTTTGTGTTTACTTGTGTTGTCGTTGACTAATATTTAAATTTGTTTGATGATCTGAAACACTTATAAGTGACAAACATTCAAAAAAATATGAAATCATGAAGGAGGCAAATACTTTTTCACATCACTGTATTTTACAGCCTGGTTTTGTTATGTGGATTAGCTGTAGCGGACAACAGTCTGAGCAGCTTGTGTTGTTTTATAATAAAGCTAGACTGTATAAGTATATTAGCCCAACTTTCACATAACGTGTCAGTTCAATTACTTAACTATTTAACAATTTGGTAATTCTGTGGGGTTAGTGACATTTGCCGAAAAACTTACACAGGGCCAAATATATTGGCTTTAACAAAATGTTGTTGACCACAGATGATTTTTACCCATTCATTCATTCATTCTTTCTGTTGATCATTTATTCTTTCATATAAAATGGCTTAGAGCTAGTGTCTTAATTTATGCATGGTTCCAACAATGAAATCACACAATCTCAGAGTTCTAATAATTACGCACTCATATTAGCATCTTTTCACCCAAGTTCCCCCTTCCCCCTAAGAGCCATGATTTTAGTCACTTACACAGAAACTTAAAATAAAACAAAAACAAAATGGGCAGTTAATGATGTTATTTAATACAGGATAAGGCTTATCCTTAATATGCGGCCAAAAATCCAGCACTCAAACTCAACATGTAAGCATTCACTGTTTTTACCTGGGTGTAGTGCTTTACGTCACACAGTATTCTTGCTCCTCTTCATCACACCACTTCAGTGGTTCTTAATCTTAGTCCTAAAGCTCACAACCATGCTCCATTTTCACAATGCCCCTAATCCTCAAACCACACCATACCACTTCATTATGCACATTCATTTTTTATAGATTTCAATGCAGTTCTAAACTCAAGCCATTATATAAATAAATCGTCTGTATAACTTTTAAAACACATATCACATACCAGAACTTAAATATTTTAACATGAAGATGCTCTTTTAAACAGCTCCAAAAATATTAAATATACACTTTTCCAAAAAAAAAAAAAAAAACATGCTGTCCAGGAAAACTGCTAATTTCTTGAGATCTAACATTGCGTACCGCTGCCACAATTAAAACAAAATTTAAACTTGATGTAACAGTGGTGAAAAGAAGTATTGAGTGGAGCCGTGTTACTGACCCAAGAACAGTCCCCACCCCTACGACTCAAAACCAACCTCACGCGCCGACACAGAACTTTACAAGCAAGGCATACCTTAAACTGACAACAACAGAATCTGATTTAGAAGACCTGAACACACTGAGTCTGAGTGAAAAACAAGACCTGGAGAGGTGAGGCCAAACCACACAGGGAACATTTGAAGTTTAAAACCCAAAAACATCAGCAGACATATAATAGCCAGTTATCCAACTTCAAAGAGATCTGAGTTAAACATCTAAAGAAAAGATTATTTGAGTTGAAATAATATTTAAACTTGGATAACACCATAACTCAAGTACTACAACACTACCAAAAGTGTTCCTTTATGACAAAGAAGCTCTTAAAGTTTCTTTCCACAAGGAGAACATCCATCCACTGAAAGATTCAATAGTAAACCAGAATTGATTCCTCCGTAGCATTTCTCTGAAATGGAAGAACTACTTTTGTCACCTTTATTTAAAATATTAGTCTCTACAACGCCATGAAACTGTTCTGAGCACAGCTCTGCAGCTTCCGATGATAATTGTAAATGTGACTGATTAACTGTCAGATTCTTCCACTCTGATGAGTGCATTATTGATGAAGTGATCAACAGAACTATAAGGCTCTGACTACTGACCCATAACCAACATTTAATCACTTCCTCAGAAAATTTAATCACTTCCACTATTAATCCAAATCGCAGGACAGCAATACACAATGTCAGGAAATGATCAGCGAGAAAGACAAGTCTGAAAATAGACTTTAAATTAGTTTAACACTGCTAAGCGCTAACACTTTTAATAATTGCTGTTTTGTTCATCTTGCGTGGAAATCCCATTGAGAGACAGCCTCGTTTAGAAATGAGCCCAGCACAATCAGTACCCGGGATGAAATGCAAAAGTGGTTAATCTTAATTAAAGCAATATTTTAAAGTGCTGCTCATTAATGATGTTTTCCCAGGACTTAGCCGAGCATGCTGTGACTGCAGACAAAAGGCTGCACGAAACATTTTTAGGTATGAAATCTGTTTAACTTTGTCGGGACCCTCAGTGTTTTATGTGTGTTTTTTTGTGTTGATGATTACTCTAGAAATCACAATGTGGTAGAACAGACTCTGGTCAATACTTTTTATGGTATTCCTGAGTTTATCATTCAACATTTGGCATAAACATGTAATTTTAAATGTACACTTTTTAAGATTTCTATTTAAAAACATGGCAAGAGTAACTAACATTGTCTACAGAACCTGATGTGATGAGAGTTTTAACTGTTTATCAAAGCTGTCTATGTGTAATTTTGCAAAGTGTAAATATGTACTGAAGCATGTATGTTAACTATCTAGCCCTGGACTGTCCTGTCTTACACCACTTTGTACCCAGAACAACTGCTATAGCACTATGTACCTTTGGAGGAGCAGGCATGATACATTGCATGAGAATGTTACAGACACACACTCCCATTGAAAGTTGTTGATTCCCCTTCTTTTTTTCCCCAATCTGGCTATTTTCACTGGGTTTTAGTTACTAGCTGAACACCTCAAGGTTAATTCTGCAATATACCACACTCAAATGTTGTTTTATATATACAAACTGGTAGGTGGTGCTCTTAATACATTTACATGTTTGTTTACATTCACTGATGTTGCTATTACCAGTCCTGTATCTTTCAGCTTGTCAACAAATGCACATGTACCACAAAGCTGTCCACAAAGGAGGCTCGAAAAGGGGATCTGTATTTATAACAGTGGTGTGAAAGTCAATTACACTCTGTAGATGTAGGTGGACCCCAGTAGCAAAACAAAAAGAGTTCTTTGGAGCAATACCATGGATCAGAAGTCTTAAATCTGGATTTTATATCTAGTCTCCAGTCCTGGATCTTGCAATTACTGTTAGCTATGACACTAGGTGGCTAATCAGTTACATGAACAGTTTAGTTAACAACTGGTGATTGCAAAATCCAGGCAGATTAGAATCAGGGTCTAGGGTTTCCCTAAAAACATTTTCAAAGGACTATAGACTATTTAAATGTAATAATGTTACAATTTGTAGTGTACAGCTTACCACAAATGTTTTGCATTAATCATTAAACACACAGTTTGAAAATGGGTTTTCTGTTTTACTCTCTAAGTAAATGTTCCATGGTAATCAACTGTAAACATCTTACCTTACACTCCACGGCACTCGTATGAAGCACTACTCATGCAAAGCATCAGACTCTATGTTGACTGCTTATTGCGCCCCCTTGTGGGGAACTTTCAGCCTGCTACACAAGAGTGTGTGAGTGATTTATTGAGTGAGGTATAAGTCAAATCCATGAGGTCCCTTGCAACAGTTCCTTAACAGTACTTAAACATACTGTTAAAAGAAAAAAAATTTCAGATGGATTAGAACCTTTATATTATTTGGAAGTTCTTCAATTCTGAAAATATGCTGTATCTCATTTAAGAAAATTGTTCTTTCAACAACCATCAACACTCCAAAGAATGCTTTCATTATCTTTAAGAGTGCCCACTACAGCAGAGTTTCAGTGAAAAACGTAAAGATGTATTCACCCTACTGAGACTATCTATTGATAGCTTGAGGGAGCTAAAAGTGGTTATTCTATGGCATCATTCCAAAGAGCCTTTAATACCTTTATTTTTAAGATTGAAGGCTCATTGATTTGGCCTGGCCACAGACATATACTCATGCAGTATTCATATTCTTAATGCCATATCAGTGATGTCCTGGTAAAGAAAAAGATCCAAATTATTGGTGTGCATGTGAGTACGTGTGGGGGTCTGTTCTGTCTACTCTGTCTGTTCCTGCGAAATGAACAAACGTAGTGGAGGAAGAGAAAGGAGAGAGGGAAAGAGAGAAGAGGAATGAAGGGAAGGAGAGGGGAAGGAAAGGATGCAGACGAATGTGAGTCAGAGGACCCTTTTCCATATCGTCCTCCCACGCGTGCTATTTTTACAGTCTCACACACACATACCACTCCAGCTACTGCTAAAGTACACACACAGTGGGTCGTTTTAATACTTTATCAGGACGTGGAGTAATACCATCATGTGTCATTCCATTTATGTGTATGTATAGTATTTTTCTAAACCTAGTTCTAACCTTAAGCTTAGCCAAAACTGTTTTGTTGGATCTGTTTTTCAAACTGTCTATACAGCATTAAAAGCAGAGCAGAACAGAGATGGGGACTGCTGACTTAATCCCAAACTGACTGGGCCCCTAAATGCCTTAATTTGGACTAGAAACCTAGGACTCATGATATTCCAACCTTAGGAAAAAATACAGTACTGTAGTACTAAAACACAATACAGTACTACAGTACTACTCTCCCTTCACTCGTTACGGTTTCAGGTTCAATGCAACAGCAAACTAAAAGTTTTTCATTATTAAATGAAAAGCTATCTGCAGAAAATGCGGTGTTTAAAGGAATAGTTTGGTGAAAAATCTATTTAAAATGATTTTGCACTAAACCCAGATGCTATCAATAAGTCAAGACCTGGTGGTTGTGTTTAATTAGATCTGCTCAGATCTTTTTTTAACTGAGTCTACTGAAACTACATCATCATCCATGTGCTGCTTTGTACTACACTGTATTCCAAAACATCACCACACTGGTATCCCATTGTGTTTGTTAATTAGATGAGGCATAATAACTGTGAAACAGTGGGTTACATATTTCCCCTTAAGTAATGATGGAGCTATGAAAATACGGTGTTCCATCTTGTAAAAAAAGTACACAGAACAAAGACATCCAGGTGTCTGGTATAAGATCACTAATTTACTGATGATGCAGAAACATGCAGAGTGTGGCTTTCAGCCAGAGGTGTCCAATGTCTGGCCCAAGGCCCAGATGTTGCCCGGAGACTCCTTTAACTGTCCTGCAGCTCCTCCCTTAAAATTGTGTTATAAGTGGCCTACCATACCAATACATTGTAATTTTTCCTTTAACCTGATGGCGGCAGCAGTAGTGTACATTTGTAATGTACTACACTGTGACAATTAATTAGCTAAAGTGTAAGAGCTTTCGTTCTCTGAGTAGACCTGCAGCTTAAGTACCAAACTTTTTCACTGGGGGCCAGAGCAAATGCATGAATCGTCAAAAGACTGTTATTGGTTTAATATCAACAGATATGAAACAAAGCATGGGTAAACGTGCAATAAACATTCAGACATGCAGGAAAGCAGAGGGGAGAGAAACTAAACCCAACTGTGTCTCACGACAAAAAATGTATATCAGAAGTATTTCAGTAAACATAAATCACTAAACACGTGAATAAAAACTCTTTATGCTTTTTTTAAATGAAGCTATTACTGAAAGTTGTTTTTGTATTTATCTGATATGTGTAAAACATTATCTAATAAAATCAGAAATGTCTAGATTTAGATTTCTCTTAGTTTAATTTAATGAACACCTGAATAGAATTATACTTAACACATTAGTAATACATTTTGTTGTTACTGTAAGCAAACAAATAAAAATAGTATTAATCACTTAACCAGTTTAAACTAATTTGCATAGAAAGACATGATTTGACTTCGCTAGGTTTTACTGACCAGTGTAAACACGCTAATGCTGTAAATCTGGAGGCAAATTTGTAAGTTTAAAAGGGGCATCACTAAAGTCTCAGAATAGATTGTCAGCTAGATGCTTGGTCTGACTGATTGCTCTACATGGTGGTTTGATTACATACATATTTTGAAAAAGATAATATGTTATAATCTAAATATGTTCTAATTATTTGCAAAAAAATGTTTCAGCCCTCTGGTATTTTGAAATGGTCCAATATGGCCCTATTTCGAAGAAGTTTGGATACCCTTAAACAATTAGACACAAACTAGCCAGAGTGCCATTCAGTAAAAGTACCGTGCATCTCCACATATGCAGTGCTCATTTTTTACTCATAAATTGTACCTCTGGATTATGCTCACATATTGTACTTCTAATCTACAACTGTTTCAAGTAAGCTTTTATGTAAAAGAGGATGATTTGAGCAAAACTTTGTTTACCTTTCCTCTGATTTTGATGTGTTGGACTGTCATGTTATATTTGGTTAACATTGTTGATAGATGCTACTTCACTCAGTTTGACTGCATAAATAAATAAATAAATAAATAAACGTATCTTTTGATATATCTTCAATGCCAATTGATCCGAACACTGACATCAACAGCTCCAGCTCCCTACTTCTCCACCTATGCTGGTATCACCTGGCACTTGCCAGTAGTAAACTTAAATTCTGTCATACAGGCATTTGCAGGTATATCCAGTGAGTTATTTGTTGGTCCGGCATGCAGCTGACGCTTTTCGTTGTATGTAATCTCGGGCTTCAGCATTTATGTTTTAACCTTATTTGTGCTGAAAAGGTGGTTGATAAAATTTGCTGTAAAAACACTGAAAATTTGGTACATGGTTATATATCAAATCTGTTACTTCACCCCATCTGGTCATTACAGGTAAGGCATAAATGGACTTAAATAAATTACTTGGTTTGGATTTTACTATATATTGTTTCTCATATTTGCACATCTACTCACCATTAACCTACATCATACTGTGTTCTAAACTAGTGTTTATCAACCCTGGCCCTGAAGGCGCCCCTCCCTGCCCATTTTAGTGTCCTCTCTGCTCCCAACACACCTAATTCAATTTATCAGCTCATTAACAAGCCCTTTTAGAGTTGCTGAGGGTGTGCTAAAACAACAAATCCACTCCATCAATCATCCAGGACCATGTGCTTTAAAAGAATTTTTGGGCATGTATGTACAGAGATAAGTTTGGTGGCGGTGTAAGTCCAGTGTTTGTTAGCAATACTTAGATAGTGTCTCTAATCATCAGACACAAAAAAAAATCTTGACTGATTAACTGCAAATGGTGATGAATTTAGATTAATCAGATTTTACGCCAGAGTACTGCTTTAAAGAGAAGAGACCAAATGTTACTATGCAGAAAAGTACGCACCAAATAAGGTACACATTGTACAGGGAAACAGGGCTTCATCGTCTTGAAGGGAAGATCATCTGATTATGCTGTTTGGAGGTAACTGCCAAATGTAAACAGGGCCATGTAGTGAATGGTAAAGACGTTGTGCGTTTAAATACTGTATTCGTAAATCCAGTAAAACCTCGACACTTCTTGTGTTAACCATCTGAAGGAATGATGTGTAAAGCCATTTACCTGCACAGTAGGCATTTATTAACATCAAAATCATAATAAAATTAAAAATACAAAACAGATATGACAATGATCACTTTGAGTAGGTACAGTTTATACTACAGTTAATACAATACTATGTAAAGCAAATTAATCCTTCATTATTTAAGTTAGGAGTGCTGCTGGTGGTATTCCTATGTTCCTCTATCTGATATTCTAATACATTAAAAAATATTACAAAACATCGTTATGAGGCTCTTGAGACACATTTATGTTTATTAGTATTACCTCTGTTCTTATAGTGTTTTACTGTTAAGTCAGTTAAACCAGTTCTTCGTCTGCTTAAACCGTCTGCTCAGCACCACACGTTTATTTTTTATTTACACAATTTAATATACAGCGCCCATGGTTTATTCATCTCTGTGATCCTGCCTGTGACCTGGATCACACCATCAGAATTCATATTCACTACTGTCCTTGACCATACACTATGGGCAGTATGCTTGCATGCTATATTCCAGAGCCTGTAGGAGATCTGTTCCCTCACAGGAATTTTATACCTTTTCAGACCACCTTGCTGGAATGGAAACAGCATTTGTTCACTGGAATAGGAATATATAGGAGGGAAGCTGCTGGAAAATGAGTCATTTCGTGGCAAGAAAAATAGTTATCTTGGCAGGTGAAATGACATTAAATTTAGTCACTATATCTAATATTTCTTACTGTGAAATGGTAAATGAGATAGTATAAGACTGAATAGATGATTTCTAGTTGTACTTATTTTAATAGATTTGAAACTATGTACACAAATGAAACCAACTCTCTATAGAGATATATGTACTAGTTTGAAAATAATGACGTAAGTACAGTAGATGAGTGTGTACTTTTTTTTAAATCTTCCATTCCTATGGGATGTGCATCTGATCAAAAAGCTATATTCAAGCACACTATTTGAGATCAACATTTAGGAGTTGGACTGGTGTCAATATCTCAAAAAACTCACAGAGAAGAAGAAAAGGAAAAGGAAGGTGAAGAAGAAATAATGGGATAACGCCTTGCAAAGCAATGCTCACCCATAATAAATATAAGTTTTTAAACTGATTCCATATTTTAAAAAACTGTTAGGAAAACTGGTTAAGAGAAAATTAAACTCTTATCAACCATACACCAAAGCTGCCGCACAAACACAATTTAAAGGTATCGTTTAGACGGAGTGGAGAAAATCTAACACCATTCTTGATTCAGACCTTTAAAAAACCCAGGTGTTTCTGTTCCTCCCCTTAACTGTGAGAAGACAAGTCAGTGCTAAAGATGTCTAGCTTTCATGAAGCTGTTTTTGAGAAAAGGAAGCAAACAAAAAGAAGACAATCAGACTGGAATACTGAAACTGGACATGTGAGAGTGAGGTTTTAGGGACTGATGAGTCCAAAGTTAATTGTAATTATTATGATGTAAAGAGGACACACTAACTGCTGCTAACTTATAAATGAATGAAATGAAAATGTGGACTCTGACTTTTGACCTGCATTGTATGTTTGATCAGATGTTTCTGTCATGCCTTTAAATAGATATAGGTGTATTTTTTTGCCAGAGATTGAAGCCACAAGCCAGCTCATTAAATGTCAGAAAAACATTTCAGTTCTGGTCATTCAGAAATTTTGTTAGCAAACTCTTATGGCTCCTACTCATAGAATAACCACCACCAATGAAAGGCCATTTCTGCCACCAGGGTACTTAATTGTAAACATTGCCACTTTGCTCATCGACAAAAACTGATGTGGCTATCATTTCACTTCAATTACATATTATTCAACTTTTGTATGCATTATGTTTGTATGTCCAGTCACACATGACATGATTATTCATCTAAACAGCTGATGGAAAGGCAGCCTATTTCCCATAATCCTCTTATGACAATTTGTTGTGTAAATTTATTTCAATATTTAGAATAGAAACATGGCTACTGTCCCAGATTCCAATGTATACGAGCTGCTCTGCCCTACCAGGCTGTTAAGTGCAGTGTTCTGCAGGTTGTTAAGAAAAGTGATGAGGTGAGCTGTGTTATAGGGGTAGTATGATGGTGGCAGACTCCATGCTGGCTGATTGCTGCACACTTCGTGACATTTCCCCCATGCTGGTCAGGGACTTGCACAATTGCCTGCTGTCCAATGATATTTCTCCCCCATCTCCTCCACTTAGTCAGGCCTCATCAGTGTGAATACATAGTCTTTGGGCTGCATTGGCATTAAGTTAAAATGTTTTCTTAAATATTGTACATTTATCTAGTCTTTTTTCTTGATGTCCACTTAAAAAGTTTCTTTGGGTTTTAGTACCAAAACATTCAACGTAGTTCAAAACAACAGTATTTATAACCATGTACCAAACAGCCTGCTTTTGTTGCTGTACCTTTAAGACTGTTATGCAAATATACAATTTCATCAGTCTTTTTAAGAAGACAGTGGCAGCAAATAAATCCAAATAAACAATAATGCTGTAAAAAAACCTCAAGAATCTTTTTTACAGGTGATATCTTTTCTGCTGTATGCCCCTAGCTATCTCCTGAATCTGTCACATTTAGCAGATCACCAAACTAACCTTAATGAAGCATTGACTGAATCAAAGCAGGTAGTGGAAAAAAAACTAATATTAAAAGCTATAAAAACACTACTTATGGTATTACTATTATTTATTGTTAATTCTAATATTTGTGTGTTTTCTGATTGCCCAAATAAACAGCTTTTTAAATACTTAAAATAACAGCTTTCCAATTACTAGCCCAAGCCAACAGTCCTGCAAACACTGCACCAGTTCAAAGGCACTCCATGCACTCTCTCAATCTAACAGTGCTCTAAACACTGCACCAGTCCAACAGTGTTACAGTCACTGCACAAACTAAAAGTGCTCTGAATATTCACTGCACCATTCCAGCAGTGCCCCAAACCCTGCAGAATCCAAACATGTTCCCATCACTGCACCAAGCCAACTTTGCCAAACACTGCACCAGTCCCAACAGAGCTCCAGAGACTACACTAATCCAACAGTGTCCCAAACACTCTATCAATCCAACAATGTCCCAAGCACTGTATCAGCTCCACTGTGCCTCAACACTGCATCAATACAATAGTGTTTCATTCACTGCACCAAGGCAACAGTGCTGAAAACCCTGCACCAGCTCAAAGGCACTACAGTATATACACTCCATCGATCTAACATTGCACTGCTCTAAACAAAGCACCAATCCAACAGTGCCCCAAGCATTGCCTTAATCCAACAGTATTCCTGACACTCCAAAAATCTTAAAGTGCTCCAAATATTTAGTGCAATCCAGAGGTGCCACAAAGCCTGCAGAATCCAAAATTGTTCCTAACATTGATCCAATCCACTAGTGCTGCTAACTGTTGTTCCAAACACTGCAACAAACCAGTAGTGCTTTAAACACTGCACCAATGCAGCATTGTTCCAAATAATCACTCCACAAATCCAATAATGCTGGAAACACTGCACCAAACCAAATTTAATGTCACAGTTCATGTACAGGAGGACAATAATGTAACATACAGATGGACAAGTAATAGGCTCCCTTTCCTAAAACACACCATCTGGCAGTCAGTAAGTACATTTTGTGAGTTTGGACTGTGCCTTCAGGGTTTGATGGTACTATAAGGAAAGACCTTGAGCAGGAGTTCTGGGTGGCTTCTGCTTATAGCCAGTAGGCACAACACCCCTCCCCCTGCCCCTCCCTTAACAGTGGTAGGACTGACACAGGACAGAAGAACATGAAGGAGATGGTGGTGGCGAAAAAAAATTGTCACTAGAACAGAAGCTGAGGGGGTGGATTGATAGGACTGGAGGAAGGAGGGGTTTCAGCCATGTTCCTCCCAAACCTCAGTTATTACAGAACTCCATGTAATACTAACTAAATACTTACACTAACATCAACATACATAATAACACACAATAAACTGTCACCAAACACTACGTGCAAGAAGCGAGTTTAGAATAGGCAAAGTGTTAATGGAAAAATCTCCAGGGCGATGTGTAAAATTCATGGTGTGATAAATCACATTGTCTATTAAAGACATTAGGATGAAATCAATGATCCATAAAACATCCCTCTACTGGGAAATCTATTAGACTACAGTAAAAAATCCCTTTATTGGCAAAAAATCCATTTATTAGCACAAAACTTGTGCTGTAGAAGCATATTCACACTGGGGTCTATGGTCCTCATACAGTGCACTAACATAATTGTGTTAATATTAAAGAATAAGAAGAAGAAGAAGAAGTTGAAAATGCCAACAGTCTTTCACAGTGTATTAAAACAAATTTAATAGACTTTGCTATATACTGAAGCCATTTTTCTATGGGTGGGCATTTTTTTTTTTGCATTGGGGTATACAGCATACTAATTATGCCACTGTTCTGTTTTAATGATTCACTATAATGCTACGTCCTGAAAATGCAGCATGCCTTTTTCATCAGCAATGAACTACAAAAGAATGATCTAAACCTTAGAAACTTTCATTCCTCAAAAAAACGAATCACCCGCCAGGAGGAGGAGGAGGCTCCTCAGTGAATGCAGCACCCAGTAAAGGATCCATGAAGAAAAGCAACCCCCAAAACACCCACTCAGCCATACTGTTAAGCATGCAGGATTACTTTGAGCTTTGGCAAAGTTGGATTTTAATTGGACCAGACATAAATGGAATATGTGTGAGCCAAAGGATCTAAACCAGTGTGTAGAACCTGCTGTGCATGCCAACAGCTGGCTCAGAGCGCATCCTGAGAAAAGCGCAGTTTCAGCACATGGACAGCGACCTGTGTGTGCCAGGATTCTCGTGCGGCGCGCTTTGGTGACATTGGTTAGTCAAAAAAGACTAAACACTGAGTAAATGGTGTCTTGGCAGGTAAAACTGTGTTCAGTCTAGCAGATAAATTTTTTTGGCTGTTAAGCTTATTATGAGATTTAACAATACTGACAAATAATATCTCACATATGCTTGAAACAAACAAAACAATCTCTCTGAAAACTATCACTGAAACAATACATGTAACAGGTAGAGCATGTATAGAAATGAGTGTTTGTTTTTATACAGATTCCAGATTATAAGACCATACACCATGTCTCCTAACGTATCCAGACTTATACTTTGTTTGGACGGCCCCTATAAATGATCTACAGGTGTTTACATCATTAACCAACTTTTTGTGATATTCAGCTGATTATCAACAACATTCAGACAAGAGTTTATGAGGTTTATGAGTCAGTGTAGGTTTTACTATGGGGTTAGGTTTTGGGTCAGGTTTAGGGTTAGCGATAGATGTAATTGAATGCTTCTGACTCAACTAATTTAATTGTGAGTTAAAGATACTCTGAGCATCTACAAAGCCTCTACAGGGGACCATCCAAATGGAGTTGCTTGTGTTGTATCCATAGAAAAGCACTGCAAATAGAATAGGATGCTCTAGGATGCCCCACTGCACTGAGCTGTAAAGCACCAGAACGGTGTCCTCTGGAATTATGGCGCTCCATTCAGTACCATTGTATGGCTCAGAAATGTTCCATTTGTGATCTAGGAATATCAGTCCAACATCTGCACCTGACCTGACCTCACTAATGCTCATGCAATCAAATTGTTTGCACAATGTTCCAGAATCTATGCACACAACTAGAGTCTTTGGAGGTCCCTGAGCTTCTAACAGTATGTCAACAGTCTGGGGTTTCATTCATATTAGATGAATATGTGCACCCTGACAAAAATAGAAGTGAATGTGAATAAAGAGGTGTTTTTCACATGGGACACAAACATGCAGTTCCTTGTAAACACGTGGTTTTGCTCAGTATAGTACACCGTATGTGACCTTTCTGTCACGTCTACAAACTTTTGGACCAACACTCCATTCGAAATGTCTTAGTCTCTACTTAATCTCAGTATTAAAACAACAATGCTGGGTTTAACCTATGAGTTTAAAAGTATCATGAAGCTTTCGATTATCATGACACTTTAAGTCGGGATCATATAGTTGGTTCTTGTCTTGTGAATTAGCCTTGGTCCTAAAAACGCAAGAAGCATCCCCAGGCTGCGTACAGAACCCATAACAAAATTAACGAGTGCGCGCCTCGGGGGCTCTTACCTGATTGGTAGATAGTTGCGCGTGGGGCGCTGCGAGTACCTGCAGGGCGACGTGGAGCGCGGAGGTAAGCACGCCGGCCGCCATGGCCCACGTGAGGGGCAGCGGCAGCATGCTGTAGGTGGCAAACAGCGTAAAGAGAACGTAGCCGACGCCGTCCCCGAGCAGGCCGTAGCCGAGGCCCGTGGCCAGAATTTGCGTGGCCATGGCTGCCCACGTAACCGCGCCGCTGTACTGCAGGTAGCCGTGCGAGCTCGTGTCCTTGCGAACCACCACAAGCGCGCAGATGACCACTTCGACACCCGTGAAGAAGCCGAGCAGCATGCCCCTGATGGGGTCCACGGGCGTGGCGCCGAGCGTCAGGTGCAACACGAGCAGCGTCAGCTTGGTCACCACGTCCAAGATGTTCATGACCACCACGGACTTGCGCCGCTGGCCAAGGAAGTAGCGCTGGTAGAGGCGCTCGAGCTCGCGCGACTTGAAGGCGTAGCGCAGCGTAGGGAAGATGACGCCGCGGTACGAGTAGCCCCAGCTCAGGAAGAACTCCGAGTTGCTGGGCGCGCAGTCGAGCTGCACGAAGCCGAGATCGCTGCTCGAGCGCTCGGGGAACACCTTAGTGCCGCCGTTGTTGTGCTGCTGCTGCTGCTGTTGCCGCTGCCGGTCTCCTGCCGTCTTGCCGGCGTCCTGCGCGCGCACCTCGTCCGGAGACGCGGCCTTGTTGGCGCCGACGTGCTCGTGGATGAAGCGCTGCTCGGTGATGTGGCGCACGGCGTTTTGCCAGAGCAGGCGCTTGGGCCGCGCGCCGTTCGAGCTCGCTGGCGTCTTGTTGATGGTGTACAGCTCGTCGCTGGCGCTCGAGCACCGCACTTCCGAAAGCTCCATCCCGCTTTTTTCTCTCGGTCTGAATGTATGGGAGTGTATACACGCGCGTGTTTGAGTACTACGAGGACTAGCCGAGCGTGTTCAGCGCGCCGGCTGAGGTTTGGACTCCGCGCTGGGGCGCGCGCGCCTCGTTTCCCCGCGCTCGAACGAACAGGCTCGTGTGAAAGCCGTAGCCATTCATCATCACGCGCTCCCTTACAGTCTTCTTATGGTCAGCAGTGGTCGTCTCCAGTCGGTTCTCTTGACTCACAGCCGATCGCCGCGTGCCATGTGCAACGGTCGGCCCACGGGCGAGGTGGCATGCGCTCGGGAGCAGTCCGTGTTTACTCAACAGCAGACTCGCGCTCAAGCATTGCTGACTAAACTAGCGGGTGAGTCTTCCCCTGCATTAGGCGCGAACCTCGCTACTGCTGCTGATGAAGATGATGATGAAGCTGCTAATGCTCCTGCTGATTATAAAGTCTGGCGGGTTTTCCCACACGGCCGCGGGCAGCAGGTGCAGGTCGCGTGCGCGCGCTTGTTTTTTTATTCCACGTCGCGCGATCCAAGTGCATTGACAAGAATCTGCAAAAGCCCTTCCCGCGGCGCCATTCCGCATCCCGCGCTCTCCACACAGACCGGTCGGTCACCTTTCGTTATGCACGCGCAGGCGTGCGTGCGTGCGCGTGTATGGGTCCCGGGAAGTCCAGGCGAATCGATGCCGCCGAATGTGGCTTGAACCCGAAGTCCAGGAATTTGCGTGCGGCGCAGGGGTCTTCAGCTGATGCGGCGGGAGAAGAGGGGTGGCGCGAGCACGGCGACCCGCGCGCTCCCGCTCATCGCGGAAAATCAGAGTCAAGTCCTCTCTGTCAAACAGTTAAACGAAGGGTGAGATCAGGGCGGCGGTTAACGGACTGATGAAGGCGACCGTCTCGCGGAAAGGGCACACTCACTCATACGCACATGCACACACGCACGCACACCGACTCACGCGCTGCTCACAAAGCGCTCTGCCATTTTACAGCAGCCAGCTCAGCACACTGATCGCGCTCTTACTGAAAGAGCAAGAGTGTAAGAGCTAGAGGAGTGCGTGTGTGTGGATGTGTGTGTCCTGGCCAGTTGAGGCATGGGGAGAAGCATGTGTCAGCTGAGTACATATGACGTCACGCAGTCCCTGCCTCTGCCTCCCTTTGCCCGCCGCTTGAGCCCCTTTTGTCTCTCCGCGCTGTGCAGCGGTGTGTGTCTGTGTATGTGTGTGTATCTATGCGTGTGTCACTGTGTGTGTGTGTTGGTGTGTGTGTGTGTGTGTGTGTATCTATGTGTGTGTGTCTGTGTGTCTGTGGCAGTCATATTTCTCGTCTCGTAGCTATTAAAGATTAACGATATTCCAAGGTCACCGATCAAATGGCAACAGCATTACTAATTAATTATAATGACCTTCATGCTGCTTTCATCATCCTAATAGATTTTCAAAATAACCTGCTTGTTTATTTAATTGTTTGTTTGTTTGTTTGTTTGCTTGTTTATTATAAACCTATAGAATTGATCCGTATATACAGTATGTGTATATGGTAGTTGAGCAGGATGCGTGTATTAGTATGTGCATATTTCGTGGCGTATATGTTGCAGATTTGTGTGTATAATGTGAATGTGTGTAAATGATGTGTGTGTGTTTGTGTGTATGATGTGTGTTGTGTACAATGTGTATGCATGTGTATGATGTGTGTTTGTGTATTTGTGTATGATGTATATGCGTATATAAAGCCTGTGTATACAATATGAATGTGTGTGATGTGTATTAGTGTGTACGACGTGTATGTGTGATGTGTATTTGCGTGTGTGTGATGTGACTGTCTCTGTATAATGTGACTGTGTATGCATGATGTGTGCATAAGTGTATATGCGATATGCTATGATTTGTGTGAAATGTGTATTAGGGTTAAAACAATTCTTTGAGAAACTTGATTATTAATATCATCAATGCAAATGCAATGCAAATCATCAGTGCTTTGCTTTGTTCAGTCCACATAACTATCTACAGCTCACTGTGTTTCACACGGTTAATTAAAACTGGTAATCAAAACTCAATCATTGTGAGTACACTGTGTGTTTCTCAGATGAAGAAGAATGTGTCTACTGTGAAACCACACTAGTCTAACACCAGTAGCACAACAGTTTTCAGTCTCGCCTCCAGTCCAAAGAGGAAACTCAACTCAAGGTAACATTAACATCAGCATTAAACCTAAAATTAAACCCAAATCAGTGTGATCGTTAAGATGAAGGATAGTAAAGAATGCACATTAATTATGGCCACATGTAATCGCTAGTTAAAAACATAAATTCATATTGTAGTTAGCTATGCTTTGCTTTCGTGAGTAATGTGTGTCTTTGAATGTGTATGTGAATATGACGTGTGTTTGTGTGTATATGATGTTTGTGTGTGTATATGATGTGTGCGTTTATATGATGTGTGTTTGTGTGTGTATATGACGTGTGTGTGTATATGACATGTGTTTGTGTGTATGCCGTGTGTTTGTGCGTGTATATGATGTGTGTATGTGTATATGGTGCGCGTGTGTGTGTGTGCGTGTGTGTGTATGCCGTGTGTTTGTGCGTGTGTATGATGTGTGTATGTGTATATGGTGTGTGTGTGTTTGTGTGTATGCCGTGTGTTTGTGCGTGTATATGATGTGTGTATGTGTATATGGTGCGTGTGTGTGTGTGCGTGTGTGTGTTTATGTTTCGTGTGTGTGTGTGTGCGTGTGTGTGTATGACGTGTGTTTGTGCGTGTGTTTGATGTGTGTATGTGTATATGGTGTGTGTGTGTTTGTGTGTATGCCGTGTGTTTGTGCGTGTATATGTTGTGTGTATGTGTATATGGTGCGCGTGTGTGTGTATTCCGTGTGTTTGTGCGTGTGTATGTGTATATGGTGTGTGTGTGTGTTTGTGTGTATGCCGTGTGTTTGTGCGTGTATATGATGTGTGTGCCTATGTGTGTGTGTGTATGGTGTATGGTGGTGCGTGTGTGTGTGCGTGTGTGTGTATGCCGTGTGTTTGTGCGTGTGTATGATGTGTGTATGTGTATATGGTGTGTGTGTGTTTGTGTGTATGCCGTGTGTTTGTGCGTGTATATGATGTGTGTATGTGTATATGGTGCGTGTGTGTGTGCGTGTGTGTGTATGCCGTGTGTTTGTGCGTGTATATGATGTGTGTATGTGTATATGGTGCGTGTGTGTGTGTGTGTATGCCGTGTGTTTGTGCGTGTATATGATGTGTGTGTGTGTATGCCGTGTGTTTGTGCGTGTATATGATGTGTGTGTGTGTATGCCGTGTGTTTGTGTGTGTATATGATGTGTGTGTGTGTATGCCGTGTGTTTGTGTGTGTATATGATGTGTGTGTGTGTGTGTGTGTGTGTGTATGACGTGTGTTTGAGCGTGTATATGATGCGTGTATGTGTATATGGTGCGCGTGTGTGTGTATGCCGTGTGTTTGTGCGTGTATATGATGTGTGTGTGCCGTGTGTTTGTGCGTTTGTATGATGTGTGTGTGTGTATGCCGTGTGTTTGTATGTGTATATGATGTGTGCGTGTATGCCGTGTGTTTGTGTGTGTATATGATGTGTGTGTGTGTGTGTGTGTGTGTGTGTGTGTATGACGTGTGTTTGAGCGTGTATATGATGTGTGTATGTGTATATGGTGCGTGTGTGTGTGTATGCCGTGTGTTTGTGTGTGTATATGATGTGTGTGTGTATGCCGTGTGTTTGTGTGTGTATATGATGTGTGTGTGTGTGTGTGTGTGTGTATGCCGTGTGTTTGTGCGTGTATATGATGTGTGTGTGTATGTCGTGTGTTTGTGCGTTTGTATGATGTGTGTATGTGACGTGCCTGTGTGTGTATATGATGTGTGTGTGTGTGTATGACGTGTGTTTGAGCGTGTATATGATGTGTGTATGTGTATATGGTGCGTGTGTGTGTGTGTGTGTATGCCGTGTGTTTGTGCGTGTATATGATGTGTGTGTGTGTATGCCGTGTGTTTGTGCGTTTGAATGATGTGTGTGTGTGACGTGCTTGTGTGTGTATATGATGTGTGTGTGTGTGTGTGTATGACGTGTGTTTGAGCGTGTATATGATGTGTGTATGTGTATCATTAACATCAGCATTAAACCTAAAATTAAACCCAAATCAGTGTGATCGTTAAGATGAAGGATAGTAAAGAATGTACATTAATTATGGCCACATGTAATCGCTAGTTAAAAACATAAATTCATATTGTAGTTAGCTATGCTTTGCTTTCGTGAGTAATGTGTGTCTGTGAATGTGTATGTGAATATGACATGTGTTTGTGTGTATATGATGTTTGTGTGTGTATATGATGTGTGCGTTTATATGATGTGTGTTTGTGTGTGTATATGACGTGTGTGTGTATATGACATGTGTTTGTGTGTATGCCATGTGTTTGTGCGTGTATATGATGTGTGTATGTGTATATGGTGCGCGTGTGTGTGTGCGTGTGTGTGTATGCCGTGTGTTTGTGCGTGTGTATGATGTGTGTATGTGTATATGGTGTGTGTGTGTTTGTGTGTATGCTGTGTGTTTGTGCGTGTATATGTTGTGTGTATGTGTATATGGTGCGTGTGTGTGTGTGTGCGTGTGTGTGTATGACGTGTGTTTGTGCGTGTGTTTGATGTGTGTATGTGTATATGGTGTGTGTGTGTTTGTGTGTATGCCGTGTGTTTGTGCGTGTATATGTTGTGTGTATGTGTATATGGTGCGCGTGTGTGTGTGTATGCCGTGTGTTTGTGCGTGTGTATGTGTATATGGTGTGTGTGTGTTTGTGTGTATGCCGTGTGTTTGTGCGTGTATATGTTGTGTGTATGTGTATATGGTGCGTGTGTGTGTGCGTGTGTGTGTATGCCGTGTGTTTGTGCGTGTGTATGATGTGTGTATGTGTATATGGTGTGTGTGTGTTTGTGTGTATGCCGTGTGTTTGTGCGTGTATATGATGTGTGTATGTGTATATGGTGCGTGTGTGTGTGTGCGTGTGTGTGTATGCCGTGTGTTTGTGCGTGTATATGATGTGTGTATGTGTATATGGTGCGTGTGTGTGTGTGTGTATGCCGTGTGTTTGTGCGTGTATATGATGTGTGTGTGTGTATGCCGTGTGTTTGTGCGTGTATATGATGTGTGTGTGTGTATGCCGTGTGTTTGTGTGTGTATATGATGTGTGTGTGTGTATGCCGTGTGTTTGTGCGTGTATATGATGTGTGTGTGTGTGTGTATGCCGTGTGTTTGTGCGTTTGTATGATGTGTTTGTGTGTGACGTGCTTGTGTGTGTATATGATGTGTGTGTGTGTGTGTGTGTGTGTGTGTATGACGTGTGTTTGAGCGTGTATATGATGCGTGTATGTGTATATGGTGCGCGTGTGTGTGTATGCCGTGTGTTTGTGCGTGTATATGATGTGTGTGTGCCGTGTGTTTGTGCGTTTGTATGATGTGTGTGTGTGTATGCCGTGTGTTTGTATGTGTATATGATGTGTGTGTGTATGCCGTGTGTTTGTGCGTGTATATGATGTGTGTGTGTGTGTATGCCGTGTGTTTGTGCGTGTATATGATGTGTGTGTGTGTGTATGCCGTGTGTTTGTGCGTTTGTATGATGTGTGTGTGTGATGTGCTTGTGTGTGTATATGGTGTGTGTGTATGACGTGTGTTTGAGCGTGTATATGATGTGTGTATGTGTATATGGTGCGTGTGTGTGTGTATGCTGTGTGTTTGTGCGTGTATATGATATGTGTCTGTGTATGCCGTGTGTTTGTGCGTTTGTATGATGTGTGTGGGCGAAGTGTGTTTGTGTGTGTGTATGATGTGTGTATGCCGTGTGTTTGTGTGTGTATATGATGTGTGTGTGTATGCCGTGTGTTTGTGTGTGTATATGATGTGTGTGTGTGTGTGTGTGTGTATGCCGTGTGTTTGTGCGTGTATATGATGTGTGTGTGTGTGTATGCCGTGTGTTTGTGCGTTTGTATGATGTGTGTGTGTGACCGTGCCCTGTGTTTGTGTAATGGTGATGTGTGTGTGTGTGTGTATGACGTGTGTTTGAGCGTGTATATGATGTGTGTATGTGTATATGGTGCGTGTGTGTGTGTGTGTGTGTATGCCGTGTGTTTGTGCGTGTATATGATGTGTGTGTGTGTGTATGCCGTGTGTTTGTGCGTTTGTATGATGTGTGTGTGTGACGTGCTTGTGTGTGTATATGATGTGTGTGTGTGTGTGTGTATGACGTGTGTTTGAGCGTGTATATGATGTGTGTATGTGTATATGGTGCGTGTGTGTGTGTGTGTGTGTATGCCGTGTGTTGGTGCGTGTATATGATGTGTGTGTGCGTATGCCGTGTGTTTGTGTGTGTATATGATGTGTGTGTGTATGCCTTGTGTTTGTGCGTGTATATGATGTGTGTGTGTGTGTGTGTGTGTGTGTGTGTGTGTATGCCGTGTGCTTGTGTGCTTGTGTGTGTATATGATGTGTGTATGTGTATATGACGTGTGTTTGTGCCGAGGGGAGTGACTCAGGCGGAACTTTAGCGCTGTTACTCCACACTGACTCACTGCTCCTTCGTCTTCTGCAGATATTTTAAAGCGTGAGACTCCGGCTGTGGCTGATCAAAGCAGCGCGCGGGTGATTCAGCCGCGTTCAGGCCCCCACACGCTGCCGTGCTGATTTTATTTATTCACTTTTCAGCGGGTGTGGGTTTGTGGGAAAGAGAGAGAGCGGCCTGAGCCTCGCCTATAGAGCAGTGGTTGTAGATGAGTTTTACTTAGAGGAGTTTATATAGTGGGGGGTTTAATGTGATTTTATTAGAGGAGGTTCTGCTGTGTCAGGGTTTCTCATGCCCTCATGCTTTATTCTCCTTCAGGAAGTGTGAGACAAATACTGAGGAATACAGCAGAACTAAAATTCTCTTACCAGTACTAAATACTGTACACACACACACACACACACATACATTAGGGGTGCTATAAGGAAGGGGGATGTATTTGGATGATTCTAAGTAAGTAAGTAAGTAAGAAAGAGGAGAGGGGCCCACAAAGATTGTGCTTTTTACTTTACAAACTGATGGAATTAAAACACTTTATTCTTTGAATACTAATTACAGAGCAGTGTTAGATGCAGTGCAGACAGTGCAGGCATTCTGCACCCCTCCAGTGCGCCCCTCTGTGTAAGCAGTCAGTGGTTCAGCTCGGTCACACTCTGTAAGAGGAATGAGGCTGCATCCAGAAAACTTTCACTGCTCCTGTCCTCCCCTCACTTGCCCCCTTTCCTACACTATAATAGCACAAAGGATTTGAGGAGCGGAAGAAAGGAATGTAGAGAAAAGGCAGAAATGGGAAAATTGGAATGCTGTTTCTTTCTAATGTTATATACTGATTATTAACGAACTGAGCATGTCCTTGAAAACCTGCCTCTAATTCTCCAGTATCCAATCACAGCTCCTACACAGAGCTGGCTGATTTAGAGCTGCGTGATGACTCCATGCTGCTTCCTTTTTGTTCCAGTATAGAATTTGTCCATCCTCTGTGGGCATACAAGCAGTGGTGTCGCTTTATAATCTGTAAGTCTACCTGTGAAGCAGATGCCTGTATTTCCTGTGTTCAAAGCTGCTTTTAGCAAGTGTTTGAAGCATGTTCTCTCTTCCTCTCCACTATTTGGACAGCCAGTAAGATGGCGTCACAAAATCGGTTTCTGGGTCATGGAGGAGTGGAGGAGGGTCGGTGGGAAAATGCAGTAAGTTTCAGGGGTTCTGGATGCAGCCGGAGAAGCTTGTTTATAATGAAATAAAGATTCTCCTAAATAGCAACTTTAGCTGTTACAGTTTTTACCAACTGTTTACACACATTTTCAAAACTCTGTGTCTATTTTTCAAAACTCCACACACAAAACCCACAATTGCGCACACAAAATGCAAAATGCCTCAAATCTCCAGCAAAATGACACACAACATTCAAAATGTCATAAACACATCTCAAAATCAAGCACTGACCTCACATTGCAAACACTTTTGTCATAATATGACATTTTGGAAACATCATGTTCACACTGTTGTTTAAAAATCTAAAGCTCTTCTGGTCTTTTTATGGGATTCTATGTTTATTGTCCGTACAACTTTGCAGAGGAGAGGTTAAAATGTAAAAACACACAGAAGCAGTATTGAAACCAGAAATATTTATTTTTTCACAAATATTTGCTGCTCTGAATACAATTTTGTACAGAACATAAGAAAGAAAAAAAAACAACACCACACAATGTAGTTTGAGAGGACGAGAAACCAAACCAATCTATGATAAAAGCTGATGTCAAACAAAATAATTAAACTTTTTTACCAAAAAATTGTGTGGTGGTGTGTGTTGTGTGTGTGGGATGTTGGGTTGGGGGGTTGGGTGCGTGTTATACGCTTCATCTCTCCTCCGGGCTGGGGTTTTTTTTTTTTTTTTTTTTTTTTTTTCTGGCCACAGTACTTCATCCACATCACATGCTATGCCTCTCTCGCCCTAAACACCGAGGAAAAGAACCTTCTTGCGTTGCGCCATCCATCCTTGAATAGAAGCAATGTCAATTGTCTCCACATGCTTCCTCCATTGCTCTGGAGAGTGGAACGTGGGCACAGGGATGACGATCATATACTCGCCAGCGCCAGGTGGAGAAAAAAATCATTCCTCAATCGGATTGAGATAGATGTGTGAATTATGGAGGCAGGTACAGAACCAAAGAAATGAGGGTGAGCGTTGACAAACCAGTTCTGGAACAAAGATGGGCCCCCGGTGGAAAGCTGACATTGTCCCATTATGACCCACAAATCTTTGCTGATTTGGATTCTGCTGACCTGGAACAAGTATATGATAAATTGCATCCAGAAAAGTTACAATGTGAGCAGTGTTGTAGGGGCCAAGTGTTGCATGGTGATGCAGGACACCATTATTTGTAATGGCAGCACACATTATAATGTTTCCCCCACGTTGTCCAGGGACATTCACAATGGCCCTTTGTCCAATAACATTTCTCCCTCTTCTTCTGTTTTTTTGTCAGATTGAACCCCACCTCATCTATGTAAATGTACTCATGGAGGACATCTCCATTCGCATCCATCTCCAAAATTCTCTGTAAGAGACAAAAGTTTATATATACACACGTGCACAACCCAATAATCTGGCTTGTTAGGTGCAAGTCTAATGTGCTGGAAGTAGTTTCACATTCATACATACATTCACAAAGTCATGACGCAGGTTCTTTACTCTGTTGCAGTTCCTTTGAAAATGGGACCCATGTAGAGCTGCTTCATGCGCAACTGATTATTTTGGAGGATACGCTGAATTGTGGAAAAGCTTACTGTATCAATGTTACTGAAAACAGTTGCATCATTTACAATATGGTGTTGGATTTCACGAATTCTAATTGCATTATTCGCCAAAAAACAAATTTATGATCGCTGTCTCTTGCTCTTCGCTGTGAATTTGCACCCTCGGCCCTCCACGATTCCTTTGCCTTTCCACTCTGTAGAAGATTCAGAAACATAGTCAATGTTTGCTGTTATATAGTCAGAATTGTCTTCCTGCAGTTAGCTGTACCTTCAGTTATAGTATGATAAACCCAACACACTGACCATTCATGATTCATGAAATGCAGTACAGTAATATACATGATAAGAGCTACAATTGGTATGTATTTTACAGTTTTGTACTGGAATAAATATGTGTATATTAGATAGTTGAATACCTGTTCTCATTCGGGAATGTTCGGATTATGGCTGCCACCGTAAATCGACTTAAGTTTGGCTGGACCCTCAGTCCAGCCTCCCTCATGGTCAAACCCATGGTTGATCACATGATCAATTAATGTAGCCCTAATCTCATCTGAGACAGCTCTCCTTGCTTCCCTTCTTTGCCCTCGTCCTCTTCATCCTGTCTACCTTGTCCTCTTCCTCCTCTTCCTCCCCTTCCAAAATACTCCTCCTCGAACCCGAACTCCTTGTGGTCTGCTCTTCTACCTTCAACTCTCCTGGCTCTCTCTGCATTGTCATTCATTTTTCAAAACAGACATCTTGACATGTGACCTATTTAAGGCCATGATTTGTTGGTGTGTTCATTAAGAAAGTAATGAGTGTTTGCACATGTGAGGAGTGAGGGTGAAGCATTAGTGATTTAGTGTGGCATTTTGATTGGTTGTGTTTGAAAAAGGAATTCAAGTAACTTTCTGTTTGAATTTTGTGTGTTAGGTAGAAAATTGTGTGTGGAGTTTTGCAAAATGTGTTTTAGGAAATTGAAAACTGAGTCAGACACTGAGAATTAGTGTATGGTTTTGCAGATTTGGTGTGGGGTTATGGTGTTTGAAGAAAATGTTTAGAAAGTTGTGTGACAAGCAAAAATTTTGTGTGTAAGCAGTTGACAAAAACTGTAATAGGAAGAGTTTATGCTACAGAAACTGCAGTTGTCAGATTTAAGGGATAAGATGGAACTATGAACAGCACTTTAATATTCAATGTTATTATTTAGACCTAATTATAAACCTAAGTACCCTTCAAAAGTAAATAATGATCTAATATGCAATTTTGATAGGTTATGTACAGGTCTAACATAAGGCCTAACATAAGTGCTGGCATTATTCTGACTGCTGTGTGACTGGCTTGCTTGAGTGTATAACTCTAAAATGCTGGAAATTTGCCATATGACCAAAACCTCACGTCTTACTGCACTGTTCCAGAACTGACTTCCATAAAAAGAACATTGTGCATTGTGTGAGCTCGTGCATGATCTGAGGATGCAAAAACACAATCACATTATTGGTATGTAGTTTAGTTTGTTCACATTTTCACATTTCACATGCATTATTCCAAGGTTCCCCGGACGGGGGTGGGTGGGAGTAAGTGGGGTAGGGGCAGTGGTGCTAAGCCTAAGAAGTAAAAAGATGTATTCTGTTTTCAGACTGCAGACTGTTCTGCCCCATGACCAACAAGCAAAGAGATCGGGCTGTACTCCCTCAACATAGAGTGTGCCTCGGCGCATCCAGCTGACGAGAAACACTCCTGCTTAATGATTCTGATGATTCTGCAATGTCACTTTGTCATTGTGTGTGTCTGTGTGTGTGTGTGTGTGCTTGTATGTGTGTGTGTGTGTGTGTGTGTGTGTGTGTGTGTGTGTGTGTGTGTATGTGTGTGTGAGTGTGTGTGTGTGTTTATGTGTGTGTGTGTGTGTGTGTGAGTGTCTGTGTGTGTGCGTGTGTGTGTGTGTGTGTGCGTGTCTGTGTGTGTGTGTGCGTGTGTGAGTGTGCGTTTGTGTGAGTGTGCATGTGTGAGTGTGTGCGTGTGTGTGTGTGTGTCTGTGTGTGCGTGCGTGCGTGTGTGTGTGTGCGCGTGTGTGTGTGTGTGTGTGTGTGTGTGTGTGTGTGTGTGTGCGTGTGTGTGTGTGTGTGTGTGTGTGTCTGTGTGTAAAGGTAGGTTTCTATTCTGGCTGAATTGCTTAAGGTAATGATTGTCCTCCCTACTTCTCCCTATAGACTTTAACGACTAACTGAAGCATTTACAGAATGTAATTACTCTAGCCAATCAGAACTGAGGACAGGGCAGATGGAAGCAGGAAAATGGCCAATTAAAACCGAACAGCAAAATTTATTAGGGTTTACCCAAAGCTCAACCTCTAAAAACCCCGTAAAACCCCCTTATCTTAGGGTTTGGGTAAAGATTTTGGTTGGTTTGGGTAAAGGCTTTTAGGGGGTTAGGGTTTAGGTAAGGATTTTTAGGGGGTTAGGGTTTGGGTAAAGGCTTTTAGGGGGTAAGGGTTTAGGAAAGGATTTTTAGGGGGTTAGGGTTTGGGTAAAGGCTTTTAGGGGGTAAGGGTTTAGGTAAGGATTTTTAAGGGGTTAGGGTTTGGGTAAGGCTTTTAGGGTAAGGGTTTAGGTAAGGCTTTTTAAGGGGTTAGGGTTTGGGTAAAAGCTTTTAGGGGGTAAGGGTTTAGGTAAGGATTTTTAGGGGGTTAGGGTTTGGGTAAAGGCTTTTAGGGGGTTAGGGTTTAGGTAAGGATTTTTAGGGGGTTAGGGTTTGGGTAAAGGCTTTTAGGGGGTAAGGGTTTAGGTAAGGATTTTTAAGGGGTTAGGGTTTGGGTAAAGGCTTTTAGGGGGTTAGGGTTTGGGTAAAGGCTTTTAGGGGGTTAGGGTTTGGGTAAAGGTTTTGCTTGGTTTGGGTAAAGGCTTTTAGGGGGTTAGGGTTTGGGTAAAGGCTTTTAGGGGGTTAGGGTTTAGGTAAAGGCTTTTAGGGGGGGTTTTAGGGTTTTTAGGGGCTTATGGTTTGGGTAAAGGCTTTTAGGGGGTTAGGGTTTAGGTAAGGATTTTTAGGGGGTTATGGTTTGGGTAAAGGCTTTTAGGGGGTAAGGGTTTAGGTAAGGATTTTTAGGGGGTTAAGGTTTGGGTAAAGATTTTGATTGGTTTGGGTTAGGGGTTTTTAAGCAGTTAGCCCCTTAAAACTCTTACTCAAACCAACCAAAAACTTAAACCCTAACATAAACCTAAAACACCAATAAAAACTCTGTACGCATACCTCAGTGGAGAGGAGACATAATAATTTGAGAGTGATGATGACCAGATGGCTTGTGTATGTGTGTGTGTGGGGGATGAGTATGTGTGTCGTACTTGTAGGTCTGACTGACTATAAGAGAAAGAGTTACACAAAGAAATATGAAGATGTTGTTCAGGTAAATGAATTCAGGGAATGAAGTATGAGAGCATTGTTTAAGTTCAAATCAGTTTGAATTCCAATCAAACCCAACCACCTCATATTGCTCGACATACTAAGACCTACAGCAGTTTAGCCACACCATGAAAGCCATTGATATAATAGAGTTTTACCTTGGACTGCGTTTTGGGATGAAGCACAATAAGGGACAGCCAATCAGAATCAGAGATCACCTTTTGCTTGTTTAATTTACAGTTCAAAAACCATGAGGTAGAAGATGTCCTTCAAAAGATATTTCTTCAGGAGAATCCACTGGCTTAGGGAAAGGGAAAGTCAAAGGAAATCAAGGGGGAAAAAAGCAGGAGTTTTAAAAAATCCATTAAAAGATACAGAGAAAATGGGGCTTCTAACAACCATGCAAGACCTGGTTGATCCCCAAAACTGTCAACATCAGATTAACAATACTTAAAGCTTTAGTCTTTGAGGAAGAGGAGAGCTTAATCTTTGCTTCAGATGTGAAAAAAAAACTCACAAAGAAGCAAAGAACTGAAAAAAGGAAAGGGAAAAATGACGAAAATGTGCAAATCAAACAAAGAAGCTCCTGGTGTCTATGAAAAGCAGAAACTGCAACCAAACTTGCCAGATTGGACTTTGTATGGGAAGTTATGGAGAAAAAAAGTCATAGCTTGGCTGTTTTGAGTGGCTGTCAAATACTTAAAGAATTTTTACTACAGCAAAGCTACAGTAACAAAAGAAGGCTGTTAAACTCTGATGTAGGAGGACTGCAAATAGACATGCAAAATTAATCATGACTAAAGCCTGACAAATGGGGAAAAAGAGAATACAAAAAACAACTGACACGTCTTTAAAAGAGAGAGCTTCAGCACTCTGGACAGCGCCCAATCACTACCAGTTACTCCTCAGCTCCACAGTCACTATTGAATTCAGCCACTAATGAAAGCTCCCTATCTCCCTCTCTCTCTATGTGCGTGTGTGTGTGCATGTAGGCCTATTTCTCTGCTGTGCTCTAAGGCCCTGGGTGAAGTGTATGAAGTGTATTTGAGGAGAAGCAAGTGGGTTTGGAGATAAGAGGATAACAGAGAGCGCTTTAAGATTAAACCAAGACTGGATGATCTGATCTCTGGCTTTTACTCGAAACATAGACAACAGCAAGAGAGAGAAGGAGGGTTAGAGAGAAAAGAAGAGAGAGAAGAAAAGGGAGAGACAGAGAGAGAGAGAGAGAGAGAGAGACATACCAGAAAAAAAGGAGGAGAGGTACATTTGACACTTGTACCCCTATGGCTGTGTCTCAAATGTCACTCTTTAATTGGAAGCCCTGTGCATTCACTCACTGCAGCCACTATGGCTGGTTTCAGCTAGTTTCTAAAAATGTGTAGTGCCAAACAACAGTAACAGAACCCAGGGAGACGGGGGGACAGAGAGAGAGGGAGAGAGAGGAAGAGAGGGAGAGAGAGGGAGAGGATTCTGACATTACTAAAATAGCTCTTGAGACACTGGAACTGCATTAGGACGTTAATAGCAAAAGCATTACCCAGTCGCACACACATGCCCAGTTTCTCTTTGTTTGAGGCATTTCAGCTCAGATAAGCATGAAGGACAATCTTGCAGAGCAGCCACATTTGTGTAATTACAGAACCCCTGCCTGCAAGCACCAGGTGTATGTGTATGTGTGCATTTATTTTAAACCTCGTTCTGTACGACACACATTCACACACGATAAAGAGCAGCTTAGCGACTGTTTGAGTCTCAGAACCAAATCATGTTGTAATGAGCAAAGCTCCAGTCTCCCAAGCTAAAATCATGTTTATACAGTTGTAATCCAGTTAATTAGTGTGAATGACACTGACTACTAGAATAAAACGCCGGTGTGGAGGTGTTGCAGAGCCCATTCTCCTACATTCTCCTTACACATTATTTTTCCCTTATAACATTTGTGTGCCAAAAATGGTCCGTCATTTATTTTTACATGACCATTTTCCCATCTGGACTCATCGCTTAAAATTCAACAGGCTTCTTATTGTTATTGCACCTCTAAGACTGGCATATGTAAATGAGCTTTTTTCTCTGTTTTTAGAATGAAATCAGTACAGTAATCACTTTAGAGACAAAAAATTAATCATTTGCAATGAATTTTGAGAAAGTACCCCAACACTGGAATAAGGAGCATTATTTAAGGTGGCATTATATGCTTTAAAGGATGTATTAGCTTTGTTTGTTTGTTTTAAACATTCCACAATTAAGTAAAATATCATCAGAATGTGAAGATATAACAGTGTTAAGGGAATGTCAAAGATGGATATGTTTCATGTTGCAGAAATGTCTGCTGAAATTAGCATGGCAAACAGATAGGCCTGGCCTGTCTCATTACCTCAAAAGGCAACTGTGAGTTACTGTAGCTTCGCATTTGCAATTAGTTCAACATAAATATGAAGATCTGGCACTTCTGCTCCCTTGGTGTATCCCTTGTCAATCATAATAAAGGTCCAGATCCCAATTGGTCATTAAGGAAAGGTGGCCAGTTAGAGGATCAGTAAATGCAATGATAGGTGAAGTTCTAGGCAAGTTTTTAAAGTGACATAAATTTGAAGTAAAGCAAGAGTCGAGATCTAGATGCTCTTGGCAAGTAAAAGTAGGAAGGTTGGGACTGAACTCATAACAGTTCTTATGAGGGAGGAGGAGGGACTGTGGATTTGCAGGTGAGATGTTGCCCCCTGTTGTTTGGAGAATGAATTTCACTGATTGTATGTATTACACATTGCTCCTTTAATGTGAAGGTTATAGGAGCATTGGTAATCTAAAAAGGGATCCAAAGACAAGAACCGTATCACTGTGAATCTGCAGTTAATTGTAGGGACCCTTTGGAAAGGGGGTTTCAGTTAAGAACTGAACTAGCTCAAATTGAAGGGTTTTGAATACAGCTTCTTTAAATGATTTATAATGCATCACATTCTTCCATCTTACAGCACTGCTATGTGAAACACTGGGTTTGGGTTAGATAAATGCTGCATCTGTGAAACCCACTGTAAAAGCAAGACCAAAAAGGAGGTTAATTGGAGCAATGCCATCTTCAGGAAGCCAACAGTGCATCTTCAATCACCTCACTCCCACTCTTTATGACAAATTCATTTTCACAAGTGGAGTAAATGTTCACACAATAGTGGAAATACATAATTAATCTCGGATCTCAGTTCCAGCTGGTTACATTCGCCTCACCAACCAGATTTCAACATATCTTCAAATGTGGGGCATATTTTCCAGTGCAAGCTGGATGTACTTTGTGAGAGCAATGTGGAAGTGCTGGAGATTAGCCCCCGCAGGTTTTCTCACAGATCGGATTGCTCTGGTCCTCCATGCAGCTATCTGAGCCTTGTGCATGTGGAGGGGAAACAGAGTGCCTATTCAGGACTGTTCATTCTTAGCAACTGTTGCTAGGGTGGACAAGTTTTACAGAACAAAAATCCCATTCAAACCTAATGAGAAAGTCTAGAGCTCCCTGAAATCCATACATATAGAGAACGCTATTGACTTCGAATGATATTAATGTTGTTTGCATGTGATGTGGTAGATGTGATTTAATATCTTCTAATCAAGCTAATGTTAGTATGGGACAAGATCTGTTATTTCCTTACTAGTTTTCAATTAGCTATGACACAACAGTTAGCATGCCATAACCCCCACCTTTCCTTCCTCATTACTACGTTAGGACAGGATGCAGCCAGGTGGCAGTTTTGAGCACTGACTGTAGTTTTGATGAAAGATAGCAGCTCAGGTGACATCTCTCTAATAGAAAGCACTAGTCCTGAATACAATCAATACAGACGTCATTTTTCAGATTTTTTTAATACTGTACAGAAATGACTATAGCTTTAGAAGGTACGGTAAATATGGCCCTGATTTATCAATCACAGGGGTGTAGTTGTGGTTTCAGAAGTGAGGGGGCACTATGGAGATGGATGACTGTCCATGTTGAATAAGTGTTTGACTACACTTGTATTACCTAGCAACATTACTATGAGAGGGTGCATGTGTATAGGTAATTGGTGGAGAATGCTTGAGTTTCATTTTGGAGTGCTCTACAGCCATTTCTTCTATTTCTAACAATTTTGTAAATAAAAATGTGTTTTTTTAAGAACATGTATGATAAATCTAAAGACCTTTTAAAAAATCTTTTGTCCACAAAAAACGCTAGAACACGATGTCAGTGCTGTTTAGTGCATCTGTGTTGTGGTAGGTCATATAGTAGTGACCTCCATCTTGTTCTTCAGTATATTTATGTGGAAACATGTAACAAGTCCTGTTATGTTAAAACTGGGCAAAATCAGTGCACACTCTGACATCAATCAAAGGCGCACACCTGACATTGCAAACCTAAAACAGTGTTTCTAAATCATTCTCAGTACAACATTATGTCCACTCATTGTCCATTCTATTCAATACTCCTACCCTGTTGGTCCACCTTGTAGATGTGAAGTCAGAGGCGTTAGCTCATCTGTTGCTGCACATGTTTGTGTTGGTCATCGTCTAGTCCTTCACCAGCAGGACGCTGTCCACAGGGCACTGCTTCCTGGATATATTTGGTTGGTGGACTGTTCTCAGTCTAGCAGTAACACTGAGGTGTTTAAAAACTTCAGCAGCACAACACACGCTAAAGCACCACCACCCCCACTCAGTGTCACTGTAGCTGCTATCTTCCTGTGGAGGTCCTAATCAGTGAAAAAATGTATGTGTCCATATATATATATATATATATATATATATAGATATGGTTACATTTTACAAATTATTTTTAATAAGTAATAAGTAAACAATGACAGAGGTTGTGTACATATTTTCACATAGAAAATCACCAAAAAAACATTTTGACCATGGCATCCAACCTTTTGCATGCAGTTGCACACATATGCTGGTATTTTTTGGAATCTTGCACGCAATTCTTTTGGCCTTCACAGGTCTTTGTTGGAAAAGCAGTATTAGGTTTCCTTCTCCCCCCACCTCGTCTTTCAGTGACTCGGGCAGTGGGCAGCAGGGGGCAGCAGAGAGTTCATACAAACACACACTGCAGTCAGGCTGACTGAGTAAAGTGATGGCATTTAAATTTCATTCACATAATCCACATAATGTAAAGGTTCTACAGTAACTGCAGGTTTTACTAGAATATCTGCCATTCAAAACTGAAGAAGCAGAAAGTTTTAAACAACAACAGCAACAACATACTCCCACTAAAAATAATCTCGCTCAGTGTTTCTGTAAAGTATTTTAAGGTTAAGACCTTTCAAAAAAAATCTTGGGAGAGAGAGAGAGACAGAGAGAGAGAGATGGAGACAGACAGATGGAGTTGCTTTCTTGTTTTTGTCGTTGATTCTTTTAGCTTGTTCTTTTTCCAATGTCTTCCCACTCCACTTCTGTTACGTGTGTGTGTGTGTGTGTGTGTGTGTGTGTGTGTGTGTGTGTGTGTGTGTGTGTGTGTGTGTGTGTTTGTGTGTGTGTGTGTGTGTTGTGCATTTGTCGTTATGCAACCTGTCAGTTCATTCTGCTGTTGATGAGTTTAGATCCAGAACAGTAGCCCACACACAATATGCACATACACACACACACGCACACACAGTCGCAGCCCAGCCCTAGTAGTATTTATATCACATAACAGCAAGCTGCTTAGGTTACTCAGCTTTCAAATTTCAGATGAGGTCATTACAGTTTATTAATGAGGTTTAGTATCACAGATCCAGGTGGAGAAGATGAAACGCAAGTGAAAACCAGCACCAGAGATTAGCAAATACTTTCACCTGCTTCAAAACAGTACAAAGCCAAGATTTTCAGCTAGTGTTTAACTTATTCACTTTCTTGTATTTGTATATATTTAACCATCTATCCATCCATCTTTTTATATCGAGTAGTCCAGACTATGGTCGCAATTGCAGTAGGGATGCTTCCTTCAGCTCATCAGAGATATAATCCTTGCAGTAGGTCCTGGGACGTGCTCTGGGTCTTGTTTCAGTTGGCCATGCCTGGTACACCTCCAACAAGTGAAGGCCAGCAGGCATCAAAATCAAATACCTGAACCACCTCAACTGGTTCCTTTAAATGTGGAGGAGTAGTGGTTCTCCTTTGAGCTCTTTCCAGATGACTGAGCTCCTCACCCTATCAAGTACAATGTGACCCATCACCGTGTGAAGAAAGGAGCTGTTGGTTCTGCTGCTTATATCCGCAGTCTCATTTTTTCGGTCACTACCGAAAGCTCCTGAGCATAGGTGAAGGTGGGGATGTGGGTCGACCAGTAAACAGAGAGCTTTGCCTTATGGCTCAACTCCCTCTTCACCACTACATTACATTTCCGCTGCCACCTGCTCAACCCTGAAGCCAATCTCATGATCCCTGTTCAGATCACAGATGAATATAACCCCAGGATACTTCAACTTCTCTACCTAGGGAAGGTCCTCTCCCCTTTTTTCCAATGAGCCATGCCATCGTTTTGGACCATGGACTCAAGGACTTAAAGGTGCTGATCATCCGTTTCACACTCAGTTGCAAAACTCTCCAGTGCACACTGCAGGCTTCCACGCAGAAAAGCCAAAAGGACAACATCCTCTTTAAAAAGCAGAGACTCCACTCTTTGCTCCCCACGTGTAATGTTCTCCTGACCTCCACTACGCTCTGACACTCTGTCCATGAATATCATGAACATGCGTAGGGACCAGGCACAACCTTAATGGATTTCAGCATCCACTGATAGGGGTTTTATCTAATACCAAGTATATGGACTCACTCCAGGAGTACAGAGACTGAATAGCCAGCAGTAGTGGCCCTGGCATCTTTCAGAACACCTCCCACAGAATATTTTTAGTAACACAGTCATAAGTTTTCTCCAGGTTCGAAAAACTCATGCGACTGGAGTGGCAGGCTTTCAACCCTCCTTTCAACAAAGCTGGTCCATGGTTCCCTGGCCAGAAAGAAATCCGCATTGGTCCTTCTCAAGGTGAGGTTCTATTGAAGTGTGAAGAACCTTTGTTAATTTAGTTTAAAGAGCCTTCACATAATGTAAAGGTTCTATAGTAATTAAATCTTTTTCTAGAGCGTCAAGAGGGTTTTACTTTTACAGGTAAGAAAACCACACCATCTGATGTGTGTGTGTGTGTGTGTGTGTGTCTGTGTGTGTGTGGCAGCCTGGTGTTCTCCATCTCTGTGTGCCTGTCCTCTAAACTGCAGTTCATCTGAGTTCAGCCTTTTCAGCAAAATGTCAAATCACATCCCTCACACACTCACAGACAAACAGACACACACACACATACAGAAGCAGACAATGGAGTGAGAGGAAAAAGCAGGCCCTTCGGTCACAGTTCTTTAGCCTCACTAATACATGCTATCACTTCACAACAGTGCAAACAGAAATTACACACATCATCCAATACAGCTGATTTCTTATACGTCTGCATGTTTCAGAAGATACAGGCTGAGGTTAGAGTAGGCTAGGGTCAGGTTCAGAGCTTGGCTTTTTATTACAAACTGACATTAACTGTCAAGAATCCCTAATTTAGAAAATAGACAGAAAAGTAGAAAAATTGCAGACATTGTAGCAGCTGCTGTTTTTATAACAGTGGACAGGCCACCCTAGTCCAGACCTTAACATCACTAAAAGTTTACTCAGATCGAGAGAAGCAGAATATGCAAACGGCCTCTAAGACTGAAATTTTGAAGTGAAAAAATGCCACTGCCAGTTTATTTAAAATGTAAGTGTTCACTGTACGTGAACTTTGTATATAGAAGTCCACCTGTTTCTGTAATTCCTAGTTTCTTCTTCACCTGATTTACCCGTTTCAGCTGTCTTTCAGGATCTGCTCTGAAAAGCTCCATAGGCTAATCAGTAACACCATACAGCTAAAATAAAAAAAATGCCACGCGCTGTAGTCACACTTCTGCCATGAGTTTGAATGAGGAGCCTGCATGTTGCAGGGACCTCGTACATGCTTGGATCCTATGTATGCACCACTCGTTCAGTTTGTACCTTCCTCAATCACTTTCTCCATGCCACACATCTGTAGACCAGTTTAAAGCAACAACAAGGACAGAGGAAACAATGATGACAATAATCAAACCAGGGCGATCTCTAATTCCCTGCACTTCTTCCCTGCACTGAGATGCACTTGTAATAAGGAGAAGGTTTGACCCACAGGTGCTAAGTCACTGTTTCAGATGAGCAGAGCAGAGCAGAGCAGAATCAAAGCTAAAACACTGAAGCTAAGAAAATGCTTCAGAATGCTGATTCTATAAGATCATTCGTTGTTACATATGATGTTAAAATCCAGTCGTCTAGATCAAGTTCAGCTCATAATAAAGCCTGTTTTATTACCATTGATCTCTACGTGTGGTCTTCTTCATAGATTCCTCCCAAAACCTTTTCAGCTTCAAGAGTCAAGTAAAAAGATCTGCATGTGCACCAGCAACACCTGACTACTTCGCTTAGCATGATGTTTCACTGAAGGTTTAAATTAACAATCAAATCCACAAGCAAAATGTACAGTAACCCCTATGTGTCCTCTATGCTGCAGACACAAAAAAAGAACAATCATTTTTTATCTTGACAGGGCTGCTTCTAAACACCTAGCCACTTAGCACTGTGGTGCTGCGGTGCAGTGTGTAATGCTGGTGTCTCACGGCATGAGGGGCCTGGGTTTGATTCCCAGGTCAGCCGAGTTTAGATGTTGCGTCTGTGTGGGTTTCCTTCCACTGTCCAAAGACATGCAGTCTGTCGAGTTGGACAGTTGCCTCTAGGTGTGTGTAGTGTGTATGTCTGCCTGCCTGCCCTCTGATGCACCCTAGTGTGTTTCCTGCCTTCTGCCCAACGAACATCTGGGATAGATTCTCCAGAATCCCCCTGTGACCCAGGAAGATAAATGGTTTGGATGATGGATGGATGTTTCTGGGTGCAATGCCAAATAACAGAACTTTTATTTTATGCACTGCAGAACAGGAATTTAATTTCTGCTGTATTACGTTTTGGGATTGCAGCTGCTAGCAGCTCCTAGTGTACTCGAGTACTAACTAGGCTAACGAATATTGTTAATGGAACTGAACTGAATACAAGATGGTGTTGCCCTGTGGCACAGAAAAGGGCTGGAAATCCACCAAGGCATTTGTGGAAAAGAGTTTTTTGATGTGGCATGTACTTTGGGCTTCAAAGCTCACCTGCACAAAAAGCTGTAACACACTGAAATGGAAGAACTGGAAAAGCATAATAGGTCCCCTTAAAATCTGAAGCTACTGTAAAGACATTGTGAAGACATTTGAAGCCATTGTAAAAGACTTGACGTACACTCATGATCAGCAGTGAACTGGCTGTAATTCATGTGCCTTAGTATTATGGGAGAAAGAAAAATGAGGGAGTGATAAAAAGAGATTCAAAAGTAATGAGAAAGAGGTAACACAGTTCAGAAGAGTGGATGAAAAGCAGATTACAGAGAAAACTAAATGTAAGCACTAAAGTGGAAAATGATCACATGATTTTGAGAAAATCTTCAGGTTCTTCTACAGGCATGAATACTCACACAACTGGCCGGCGTCCTAATAATAACACCATGTTTACCCATACACACAGGAGAGAAAAGACAAATGATGCTGATGGCTGTGTGTTATGACAGCTTTAAAAGGTTAAACAGGACACTGTAGAGGAAGGTGTATTTCTGAGCGGAGGTGATGAGATTGTGAGGAAAAAGAGAAGCAGAAAGAGAGGAAAAGAGGCGTGAAAGGAGAGAGATAGCGAGGAGAGGGGAAAGAGCGTAAGACAGGAAAAGAGGAGAAAGAGAAAGGAAAGTGTGAGAGGAAGAAAGACATCACATTTCATTATTGGCTTATTTTGAATCTATAAGCCCTTTAAAGTGTAAAACAGCCCTGTCACAGTACAGTCCTTTCATAAGCCCTTTAAACAGTGTCACAACACTCTTACAGTAAGACCCAGTAAACAGCACTTCATAAGGTTTAAAGCAGACCCCTATAAATTCATCTGAATTCTCCTCAGCAGATTATCTAGGAACATTTTTGTCTAAAGCACAATGGAACAGTGCCAGGAATTCCTTAATCCAGCTTTCCCCTTGTTTTTTTTTTTTTGGCTTGTTTTTCTTCTTGTCTCCTCCCCTGTCCTGACCGCTTGTTATGAGTCTCACCTGTGTGTGGTCTGCAGCCACCAGATCCAAGATCACCAGATCCATGTAGACAATCATCTTGAAAATTCATATCTGAGAAACAAATCTGATTTGCATTTAGTATGAACGTAGCTGAAGAAGTATATTTAACCTTACCCACAGTAAGAGGCCAGTTTGGGAGGCAAAACATTCTCTACAAATCCCAGTTATACAGGTGTAGGACTTGGTTGAACCCCAGGGTCACCAAGCCCCCAAACTAAGAACTACATGCCACCTCTGTGCCAACAAACTATATGGAAGGCCAGGGAGAGGAAGAAAACCCCTGCTGCTCCTATACCACAGATTTCAGCTCCAGGAGCAGTAACTAAAACCTATTACTGGTGACAAACAACAGAGATGGCTTTAAAGCTAAAAGAGTAAAAGTCATGTAGAAAAGGACTTAACCCCTTCTGTAAACTACAGTCATGGATACAATTCAAAAGGCTTCTTGCTGGGATAATTGGCATCAAAGGCAAGAGATTTGAGATCAAGCTACATTTGAAGTTATTGGGTTCACTTGTAGACTATCTACAGAATATCTACATACCTCTAAATCCATACAAACACTAAACTATCCTCACTAAATCCGACTTTTGTGATGACCATCACAATTCCGTCTCTAAATCCCATCGAGAACCTGTGGGTTGAGCTGAAGAGGAGTCTCCACGAGTAAGGATCAAAGCCCGAAGGATCTGAAGAGATTCTGTATGGAGGCACATTCTCAGATTCTAAGTGCTCAAAGTGCTAAGCATACGAGTGCCTACAATTGTGACAATTGTGCCAATTATTGTAATTGTGGAGGGCAGTGTATGTCAAGTTGCAGTTTTCCAGGGCAGAACTAAGAACTGCTATAAATGAGTAAAACAGTAAGCAGGCGATCCATGTTCATTTTAAACAATCAATGAAATAAAATACATAGAATTCATGTGTGATTATGTTTACTTGTTTATTTGTTTTTTCAAACTACTCTCAGGGTGGCATAGTGGTGCAGTGGGTAGCGCTGTCACCTCGTAGAAAGCAGAGCCTGTGTTTGAGTCCCCTAGGCATCTGGGGTTTGTATGTATTCCCCATGTCTGCATGAGTTTCCGCCAAGTGCTCTGGTTTCTCCCACAGTCCAAAGACATGCTGCCAGGTGAGTTGGAGATGCTACATTGCACATAGGTGTTAGTGGAAGTGTATGTCTCTGTGTCTGCCCTAGGCCATGTGGACCTTGGTGCTAAATTCTCTCAAATGTCCTTTTTAGATTACTGTACTGGTACCAGCATGCTTCTGTCAAATAATTCACTCCCTTTTTAATTCATCAAATCGTCCAGCAACAAAGTGGTGCAATATTCATTTAGAGAGCTTTATTTTCATTTCTGCAAACCATTATTTGTCAATTGTCTGTTGGTTTATTATTTATAGCAGCAACAATGATCTCATTTACAACATAAGCAGCGATTGAGCAAATGTTGGCATCTGTGAGTCCTTATACTTCGAAATGCTTGCCACTATCTACATAGACATCATAATCCTAAACATGTGGCCTTGATAACACTGCAAGAGTCCGAGATCAATTTAGAGATATATGAGTCAGGTGGAAATAAATTCCTTCATTCTAGCTCCTCGTACTCTGTGACAGTAATTCATACAATTATTCTGACAGCTGTGGAAAAAGAAGAGTGTTGCTTTTCAAAACAGACCAATATCATGGCTGTAGCCTAAATATTCAGGAGCCGCATTCATGAACAGCACTGTGTTTGCTTTGGGTATGCCATTTCAGGCAAAAACGTTAAGTAATGAAAATGAAAGGGGGAATGTAGAGTAATGTTTTGAGGGAGGTGAGCTGTAACATACAAAATGTGAAATTTGAACCTCAACTAAGCATTCAGGCCCCACTGGGTTTGTACAGCTATTTCAAGACATGTATACAACAAGACCTAGCTAACACAAAAGACTGGAAGTGTATTTCACATTCCCAATTATCCTAAACCAGTTATATCAATGCTTTTAGATAGAGATGGAACAGATGCCTCAGGGTAAGACATAAAGACTCCACACCCTCTGCACATCTACCTACCTTTTAGAGCCTGCACAGAGGGTGATGTTCTGACAGCTTCAGCCAAAGGGCCAGTGGCGATGGTAAATACGAGGGTGAGAAAGGGCAGTCCTGTCTCGGGCCTCCTAATGTGTGAAAACTGCGTGCTTGACGATCATATAGAGAGTATGATATAAAGAATTTTAATCCATTTTAGAAACCTTTAGTCAAGGCTGAATTGCATTACAGGCAAACATTCTGTACTGTCAAAAGATTTCCTTTCCACAGAAACCACCACCCAATGAACATCATAATGCTGGAATATCCCAATAATATACTGACACTGTCATTGTGACATTTCATTATGGCCTTTAATGAAACCTGTTTAATCTCCCTGAATAGTTAAAGACAGTAGGTTCTCTGAAAAGAGAAGAGAAACATTTCAAAAGCAGTTTTACATCAGCATTGAAGAGTGATGTTGATCTACAAGTTGAGCCCCTTCCTGGGTAAGAGCAACATAAGCATACACAGAAATGTTTATACTTGTGTTCTGATAACAGAGAACGCAATGCTTTCCTGGGATTGGGATTTTTTGGGGTAGTCCATTGTAGTCTAATATGTTGTAGAATATGGGAATCTCCACCAATTACCTGAATTCACCACTTATATTAATTCAACCCTAAGAAGTCCATAAATACTGTAACAAACACAATTGTATAAAAATACCTTGTCTTCATAAATGATAACCTATTGGAAAAAACTTTGTGCATTTTGACTTACCAACATCTTATAAGAATATATTGCTTTCATTGTACTTAACATGTCTTAGTCTTAGTCATTCATTTTGTAAAACTCACTACAGGCTACTTAAATATTAGGTTCCACTACTTTAACACAGCTTGCTTATTAGTGACTGAAACGCACTACTTTATTGCATGATGGGTTTCCCGTGTTTTCATTTACGTAGATCTGAGTATATTTAAGTGTTTAAAATAAAAAAAACTCACAGCTGTTAAGATGTTACAAAAACTAATCATCTTGTATGTTTAAGGTGTTAATAACTTCAGGCTCCTGCAGATGGTGTTGCCAGAGGATGATCAGGCTATAAATACCAACGGGATTGATAGATTCAGAGGAGGGGGTACAGTGCTGTAAGTGCCTCATTCCATGTGTGGAAAATGGTTCAGCGATGTTACTGATTTGGTAAGAGGAATGAGTGCACCTGTGTGCCAAAGTGTGAAGAAAGTAGCCAAATTTACAGGTGTGTGAAAGCGTTTGGTCATATGGGTCTACCAGCAGTGGCAAAATTCCCAGAAAATTCTAGGGATTGTGCCAGGGAGGACATCCACCAAATCTGGCCAAACTGCAAAATTCCTTGATGCAGGAGTGGCTGGACATTAATGTTGCCTAAATCCAGAAACTTGCCCAGTCCTTGACAAACCAAATTCCAGATTCTATTCATGCTTATGGAGATGAGCACACCTTATAAGGTACGTTTCAATCACTGGTGATTTTTTATCTGGTGAGCTTACATTAAGAGTTGAATTTTTGCCTTTTGAAGTATTGAAGTATTTTTTTTATTTTTCATATGGAATGTGCATGCTGTCCTGCTAATAAGTTATTAAAGTAAAAGTAAATGCGATATATATAGTGTAGAGTGAGAGATGGATGAAAAGTAAAAATGTCTGTACAACAATTTATAATTAATAGGATTGTATAATTTGGGTGTGACTCACAGACAAAATAACAATAATTCCAAACGACTTGGAAAATACTGGAAAACAACATCAGCGAGCATAGCATAAATAACACAGGAGACATAAGTATTTTTAAGAATGCTCTTTTACTGATAACAGTAGCAGTGGAGACCTCCGCCTAGCGCTACTGAACGGGACAGCAGGCATGTTAACAGCTACACAATCCAACCTACTACTATTCCAACCTACTACTATATCCCTGGAGCCCAGCACAGAGGAGCACGAACAGCACTTCCCTAAGCTGTACATATGCCTTTCTTACCGCTGCCAATGCGCTCCCTGTGGTGCGTATGAACTGGTAGCGACACTGACCTCACAAAGTCCCAGGAGAGTCCCTTGGTGTACAGTGGTACACCACACCACCCACGCCGTCACTGCCCGGAAGGGATTACAGAGGGTCCATTGTCCCATTAAATACACACACCACAGGTACGCACTCTCTGACCTCCTCCCCAGAGACACCAGAGCAGAGAAACAGAGCGTGGCGTCCTAGTCCTCGGGGCACCAGATCTCTTTGCAGCTCGTAGCATCACTCCTCAGGCTATTCAGAAGAACAGTGTTGCTTTGCCATTGTGTGCAACTTGACTGCTCTACACTTTTTTCCGACACCTGCTGCACCAAAGATGCCAGCAATGGTGCTGCTTATATCTGTTAAGCCCTGGCCCTCAGCCATGCATGCAGCCTCTGGCCTCCAGCCTCCATGCACTAGTCCTGTATCCAGGCCTCCCTGCTCTGACTCCAGGCTCCAGCATCACCATGACGGACTCTCTTACAGCCGGTCTCTGCTAAGCCTTGCCGTGCTACCTCAACAGCTGTCCTTACCACCCTTTCTCACAGTCCTTGGCCGAGTTTGGTTAGGCACAGAATAGCGTGAGCACCACATTTACACATCTTCAAGCAACCAATCCCAACAATTTACAGGTTTTACAGGTCTCTCTTACAGCTGCCGAGGTGTCACCCGTGGTTCTCCACACACGCTTGCTCCTGCAGGTTCAAAGCCAGTAGCCCAATGCTACAGTATGCACAGAAAATTACTTGAGGATTACACATGTACCTATTAAATACCGGGAAAAATATCATTTCAGAACATGAAGAGATACAGAGAATACTCCACTAAGCAATTTAGTACAAGAAGAGGTTCTATCTGCCCAGAAACATAATGATCAAAGACCATTCCATGAACAGCCGAAGGTTCTTGGTAACATGAATACAAATTTCAGTTGATCTGTGAGGTTCAATAATATTTTATAATATCTTGCTATGGCTTTGAATGCAACTCCAAGGCCAGTCTGTTTTGTACATAATAGAGTTCACCTAAGAAAAAAGACCTGAGCCACAGTGCACTTTTCCTTGTTGAATGAAAATGCGTGGAATGGGTCTGTAGGAGGCTGATCTCATGCCTCCATGAAGATGGTGTTGAACTCCAGGAGGCCTGTCCTGCTGCCGTCTCCCAGATCCTCAATGGCTCAGACAGAGACAGTTGAGTGAGTGATTATTTGTGTTACTGTACGTCTATACATTGATTCTGTCTGGACACTGCCGACCGAGCTCAGCCTCAAATGCCAAAAGTGTTTGTGTTAAAAATGTCAGGCGCCCCAGGAGAGAAGCCAAAGAACACACCTACATAGAAAGCACATAAACACACATGCACATGCACACATCCACACACTTCTAAGGGGCAACATTGATCTGGAACTCAGCATGAGCTTTCTGAAAGAAAATATGAAAATCGTTAGAAGACGTGTAATAGAATGTGTGGGTGCGTCATCTCAGTAAGGATGACAGAGAGAAGTTAGAGTTCTGACAACTTAAAGTATCACAGAGCTTTCAGTCAGCTTTATCTGTCTCACACATACACACAAATAAACAGACATATGCCAGTGGGGAAGCCTAATAATTTTTGTGGAATAAAATATACATATAATATATAAGTAATATATAAGCTTTATGTGAAACTCTGCAAGTATTGTGTGGTACTGCTATTTACTGCAACTTATCTGTTTTCCATGTGCCCTTGTTTGTGTTCAATGTCTTTTTCTACACCCCTGGCTCCTCCTTTGTTCCTGCCCTCCTGCCTCTCTTTTGCTTTGTTTTTCTTTTTTACCTGCTGGTTTCATTATGTCCTTTCCTAGACTTTAATATACACTCACAACTCCTCCATTACACTACCCACCTCTGGGATCTTCAGTTTCAACATTAAATATACTATAACATACTGCTTGAATATTTTTATTCAACTTTGTCTATGACCGAATTTTGACATTTGTATGTCTTGTACAGGTACTGAAGCACTCGCGTAACTGTTTCAGTTGTCAGTATCCTGAAGAGATTATGTCGGTATATTATATTTCATCTTGGTAGTGTAGTGTTGTTGCATCTGGGCTAATAAATCTGACTGCGACCCAGTTGGATTCAACGGTTTAGAAGACGAATTACTTAGAGTGAGAGTTTTCCCAAACACAGTATTTTCCTGTTCATCTGCACATTACCATACTGTACATCTATGACGCTCTGTTAGAGCTCCTGTGTCTTTAAGACCCACCCCTGATGAATTCAGTGTGCTCTGATTTACCATCCACTAAAGCACTTCCCAGCCTACAGTGCGTGTTGTGAGGGTATACCAAGCTGACCGCTAAGTAGGTAATAAGGATTGTATGATGAGAGGATGTCAAAGGACACAAATGAGAAAAGAGCTTGAATTCCAACAAGATAACTCAACCAGCTAAGAAAAGTGGGCTCTATGGGAGAGGTTTTCCCTCCAGCATGTACCCTGAACTTCGTTTACATACACGAGAAAGGTATATACGGAAAAAAACACATAGGTTAATAGGTCCTATTAAGAAACCCAGTAGGAATGATGCAAATATTAAGATGAACTGAAATACACATTGCCATCACTTTCATCAGTTCTCCAGAGTGATCTTGGTTTTGAAATTTAAACTCATCCTGCTTGTAAACTCATCCTCATTCCCAATCAAACTTTTTTTTAAACCCCAGGCCAGTATCTGCTGGCCACACCAACACCCTGTGGTTTTGCAGACAAATACTCCTGAAGAAAAGGTATAGAAAGTAAAACCTGTATCCTTTGCTAAAGGCAATACGGTTTTATTCTGTAGCAGTTCAGGTTTCTTGTTCACGGCTGTCAATGGCAGGACACATAATGGATGTTGTGACTGCAAATTCCTTCTGTTAAGCATCTGGAAATAGAGACGGGGGTGAGTAATGAAGGTGCCACCTGTGTCTGAATGCTGGACAAGGAAAGTGTGTAGCTGCATGTGCTTGTCAGTAGATCATACAATCCTCTCTTCTGGAGGTATGCCTGGGTATGCCCTCATATAACCAGACCACACCTATAATCATTGACATATCTGCCTGGGACATAACTACATGCAGAGTTTTGCAGCAATCTGACATTTCTATTTGGGTGTGTTACTTTAATTTTTTTGGTCAATGAGTGTATACTTACTAAAACACCACAAGACAACAGCAGGCAGAGAAGCGACAGACACACAAACAGGAGACAGACTGAGCACATATAACAAATAGAGAGATGAGAACAAGTAGCGACTAGAGGTAGAACCTGAAAGTACATTGTCAGGTTTTCACCACAGATAGATAGATAGATAGATTTCACAAAAACAGCACAGATATAATACAAATCACAATACAAATACAAATTAAAAAATAAAAACAGGGTTTTCATGTGCAGCATGTGCAGCAGGTACCGGCAGCAGTATTATTAACTGTTAGCTATAAACTATACATAGTACAGGTCACTAACGATAAATATATAAATATAAATATCTCACTTCGCAAGGAGGCAAGAAATATATACAGGAAAATACAAATATAACTGTACTGTAGACTGTAGAAACAAAGTGCAATAGTAATAAATAAATGAGCATGAATGTGCACGGGGCGCAGTTATCAGCAGATAATGGCTGAATTAACATAACAAACATGTGCATATATTAGTATTTAAGTAAAGTGGAGCGTCCAGGAGTTCAGATGTACAGTATATACAGTAAAGTGTCTGAGAGTGTCCAGGAGTTCAGATGTACAGTATACACAGTAAGTGTCTGAGAGTGTCCATGAGTTCAGATGTACAGTATATACAATAAGTGTCTGAGAGTGTCCAGGAGTTCAGATGTACAGTATATACAGTAAAGTGTCTGAGAGTGTCCAGGAGTTCAGATGTACAGTATATACAGTAAGTGTCTGAGAGTGTCCAGGAGTTCAGATGTACAGTATACACAGTAAGTGTCTGAGAGTGTCCAGGAGTCCAGATGTACAGTATATACAGTAAGTGTCTGAGAGTGTCCAGGAGTTCAGATGTACAGTATATACAGTAAGTGTCTGAGAGTGTCCAGGAGTTCAGATGTACAGTATATACAGTAAGTGTCTGAGAGTGTCCAGGAGTTCAGATGTACAGTATACACAATAAGTGTCTGAGAGTGTCCAGGAGATAAGATGTACAGTATATACAGTAAGTGTCTGAGAGTGTCCAGGAGTTAAGATGTACAGTATATACAGTAAGTGTCTGAGAGTGTCCAGGAGTTCAGATGTACAGTATATACAGTAAGTGTCTGAGAGTGTCCAGGAGTTCAGATGTACAGTATATACAGTAAGTGTCTGAGAGTGTCCAGGAGTTCAGATGTACAGTATACACAATAAGTGTCTGAGAGTGTCCAGGAGTCCAGATGTACAGTATATACAGTAAAGTGTCTGAGAGTGTCCAGGAGTTCAGATGTACAGTATATACAGTAAGTGTCTGAGAGTGTCCAGGAGTTCAGATGTACAGTATACACAGTAATGGTCTGAGAGTGTCCAGGAGTCCAGATGTACAGTATATACAGTAAGTGTCTGAGAGTGTCCAGGAGTTCACATGTACAGTATATACAGTAAAGTGTCTGAGAGTGTCCAGGAGTTCAGATGTACAGTATATACAGTAAGTGTCTGAGAGTGTCCAGGAGTTCACATGTACAGTATACACAGTAAGTGTCTGAGAGTGTCCAGGAGATAAGATGTACAGTATATACAGTAAGTGTCTGAGAGTGTCCAGGAGATAAGATGTACAGTATATACAGTAAGTGTCTGAGAGTGTCCAGGAGTCCAGATGTACAGTATATACAGTAAGTGTCTGAGAGTGTCCAGGAGATAAGATGTACAGTATATACAGAAAGTGTCTGAAAGTGTCCAGGAGTTCACATGTACAGTATACACAATAAGTGTCTGAGAGTGTCCAGGAGTCCAGATGTACAGTATACACAGTAAGTGTCTGAGAGTGTCCAGGAGTTCAGATGTACAGTATATACAGTAAGTGTCTGAGAGTGTCCAGGAGTTCAGATGTACAGTATACACAGTAAGTGTCTGAGAGTGTCCAGGAGTCCAGATGTACAGTATATACAGTAAGTGTCTGAGAGTGTCCAGGAGTTCACATGTACAGTATATACAGTAAGTGTCTGAGAGTGTCCAGGAGTCCAGATGTACAGTATATACAGTAAGTGTCTGAGAGTGTCCAGGAGTTCAGATGTACAGTATACACAGTAAGTGTCTGAGAGTGTCCAGGAGTCCAGATGTACAGTATATACAGTAAGTGTCTGAGAGTGTCCAGGAGTTCAGATGTACAGTATATACAGTAAGTGTCTGAGAGTGTCCAGGAGTTCAGATGTACAGTATACACAATAAGTGTCTGAGAGTGTCCAGGAGATAAGATGTACAGTATATACAGTAAGTGTCTGAGAGTGTCCAGGAGATAAGATGTACAGTATATACAGTAAGTGTCTGAGAGTGTCCAGGAGTTCAGATGTACAGTATATACAGTAAGTGTCTGAGAGTGTCCAGGAGTTCAGATGTACAGTATACACAATAAGTGTCTGAGAGTGTCCAGGAGTTCAGATGTACAGTATATACAGTAAGTGTCTGAGAGTGTCCAGGAGTTCAGATGTACAGTATACACAATAAGTGTCTGAGAGTGTCCAGGAGATAAGATGTACAATATATACAGTAAGTGTCTGAGAGTGTCCAGGAGATAAGATGTACAGTATATACAGTAAGTGTCTGAGAGTGTCCAGGAGTTCAGATGTACAGTATATACAGTAAGTGTCTGAGAGTGTCCAGGAGTTCAGATGTACAGTATATACAGTAAGTGTTTGAGAGTGTCCAGGAGTCCAGATGTACAGTATACACAATAAGTGTCTGAGAGTGTCCAGGAGTCCAGATGTACAGTATATACAGTAAAGTGTCTGAGAGTGTCCAGGAGTTCAGATGTACAGTATATACAGTAAGTGTCTGAGAGTGTCCAGGAGTTCAGATGTACAGTATACACAGTAATGGTCTGAGAGTGTCCAGGAGTCCAGATGTACAGTATATACAGTAAGTGTCTGAGAGTGTCCAGGAGTCCAGATGTACAGTATATACAGTAAGTGTCTGAGAGTGTCCAGGAGTTCAGATGTACAGTATATACAGTAAGTGTCTGAGAGTGTCCAGGAGATAAGATGTACAGTATATACAGTAAGTGTCTGAGAGTGTCCAGGAGATAAGATGTACAGTATATACAGTAAGTGTCTGAGAGTGTCCAGGAGTTCAGATGTACAGTATATACAGTAAGTGTCTGAGAGTGTCCAGGAGTCCAGATGTACAGTATATACAGTAAGTGTCTGAGAGTGTCCAGGAGATAAGATGTACAGTATATACAGTAAGTGTCTGAAAGTGTCCAGGAGTTCACATGTACAGTATACACAATAAGTGTCTGAGAGTGTCCAGGAGTCCAGATGTACAGTATACACAGTAAGTGTCTGAGAGTGTCCAGGAGTTCAGATGTACAGTATACACAGTAAGTGTCTGAGAGTGTCCAGGAGTCCAGATGTACAGTATATACAGTAAGTGTCTGAGAGTGTCCAGGAGTTCAGATGTACAGTATATACAGTAAGTGTCTGAGAGTGTCCAGGAGTTCAGATGTACAGTATATACAGTAAGTGTCTGAGAGTGTCCAGGAGTTCAGATGTACAGTATACACAATAAGTGTCTGAGAGTGTCCAGGAGATAAGATGTACAGTATATACAGTAAGTGTCTGAGAGTGTCCAGGAGTTCAGATGTACAGTATACACAGTAAGTGTCTGAGAGTGTCCAGGAGTCCAGATGTACAGTATATACAGTAAGTGTCTGAGAGTGTCCAGGAGATAAGATGTACAGTATATACAGTAAGTGTCTGAGAGTGTCCAGGAGATAAGATGTACAGTATATACAGTAAGTGTCTGAGAGTGTCCAGGAGTTCAGATGTACAGTATACACAATAAGTGTCTGAGAGTGTCCAGGAGATAAGATGTACAGTATATACAGTAAGTGTCTGAGAGTGTCCAGGAGTTCAGATGTACAGTATATACAGTAAGTGTCTGAGAGTGTCCAGGAGTTCAGATGTACAGTATATACAGTAAGTGTCTGAGAGTGTCCAGGAGTTCAGATGTACAGTATATACAGTAAGTGTCTGAGAGTGTCCAGGAGTTCAGATGTACAGTATACACAATAAGTGTCTGAGAGTGTCCAGGAGTCCAGATGTACAGTATATACAGTAAAGTGTCTGAGAGTGTCCAGGAGTTCAGATTTACAGTATACACAGTAATGGTCTGAGAGTGTCCAGGAGTCCAGATGTACAGTATATACAGTAAGTGTCTGAGAGTGTCCAGGAGTTCACATGTACAGTATATACAGTAAGTGTCTGAGAGTGTCCAGGAGTTCAGATGTACAGTATACACAATAAGTGTCTGAGAGTGTCCAGGAGTCCAGATGTACAGTATACACAGTAAAGTGTCTGAGAGTGTCCAGGAGTTCAGATTTACAGTATATACAGTAAGTGTCTGAGAGTGTCCAGGAGTTCAGATGTACAGTATACACAGTAATGGTCTGAGAGTGTCCAGGAGTCCAGATGTACAGTATATACAGTAAGTGTCTGAGAGTGTCCAGGAGTTCACATGTACAGTATATACAGTAAAGTGTCTGAGAGTGTCCAGGAGTTCAGATGTACAGTATATACAGTAAGTGTCTGAGAGTGTCCAGGAGTTCACATGTACAGTATACACAGTAAGTGTCTGAGAGTGTCCAGGAGATAAGATGTACAGTATATACAGTAAGTGTCTGAGAGTGTCCAGGAGATAAGATGTACAGTATACACAATAAGTGTCTGAGAGTGTCCAGGAGTCCAGATGTACAGTATACACAGTAAGTGTCTGAGAGTGTCCAGGAGTTCAGATGTACAGTATATACAGTAAGTGTCTGAGAGTGTCCAGGAGTTCAGATGTACAGTATATACAGTAAGTGTCTGAGAGTGTCCAGGAGATAAGATGTACAGTATATACAGTAAGTGTCTGAGAGTGTCCAGGAGATAAGATGTACAGTATATACAGTAAGTGTCTGAGAGTGTCCAGGAGATAAGATGTACAGTATATACAGTAAGTGTCTGAAAGTGTCCAGGAGTTCACATGTACAGTATACACAATAAGTGTCTGAGAGTGTCCAGGAGTCCAGATGTACAGTATACACAGTAAGTGTCTGAGAGTGTCCAGGAGTTCAGATGTACAGTATATACAGTAAGTGTCTGAGAGTGTCCAGGAGTTCAGATGTACAGTATACACAGTAAGTGTCTGAGAGTGTCCAGGAGTCCAGATGTACAGTATATACAGTAAGTGTCTGAGAGTGTCCAGGAGTTCACATGTACAGTATATACAGTAAGTGTCTGAGAGTGTCCAGGAGTCCAGATGTACAGTATATACAGTAAGTGTCTGAGAGTGTCCAGGAGTCCAGATGTACAGTATATACAGTAAAGTGTAATAGTGCATAAATAAGCCTATGATTAAACAAGAGGATTTAGTCTCTTTTAGATTTTTTATCTCAGAGGATAAACATCCAGAATTGTATGAAAAACACACACACATTAATATGCTATCTACCATGTACAGTGCATGGCTAAAGGTGACATGCTTCTCTGGCCAGCTCTGGGCAGTGGCTCTCCTTTCTGTCTTATTCTGTACTAATGTAATACTTTGAAGAACTGATTTCTTGATCAAGTGAAACCTCCCCTGTGGCCCAAAATATTACACTTTCTCCAACGTTGTATTGCTTGATGATAAATAACCCACTGCCAACCAGCTGCAGTGGTGTACCACTTAAAACCCCTGGGAGAGATTCTGAAAAGAATTGCAAACATTGTGACTTATGAAACATAATGCTGACTCCAAAACAGCAGAGCAATACATGCCAAAAAGGCATTAATACCAACACCGTCTTTATGACCCTTACCTAAGCAGCAAACTGAAACCAGCCTAATGCTGGTGCCAAATTGGAAGAAAACAAGCCTTACGCTCACACTAACATCAACCATTCCCTGTACACTTCCTAAGGGCAGCTCGTTTGATACTCTCATACTTAAATTATTAAATTAAACCAAACCAAAATCTCAGACAGAAGAGTCACAGAAACACAGGTCCTGGAATCACTTGTGATATGTGTGAATGCAATAGGTCAGAGATACTGACAGGAAAGGGTGCCCAGAAGCAATTAAGTTTGTGGGGCACAAGCTGGCTTATGAGGCTGAGCCTCGCCTGGCTGAAAACGATCTTGAATAATGGCCACATAAAACACATTTATGACACACACCAACCAAGAGGGCGCTTGTACAATTTAAAGGCAAAAGGGTGCCGGCTCAAGCCTCCCTTGAGGCTTATCTGTGCCCATGCCAGGATGTCATTGGATAAAATTTTAAATTAGGAGAATCAGAAAAACTATAGTGATCATACAATGTTTGGAAATACCTTGCTTACGTAAGTGTCTTCATCTAGACATCATTTCAAATTCTCTCCACTATGGCCAGCTCCCGTCTCATGATGCATGAGAGCTCCTGTCTCATTTCCCAAAGCTCTTTTGGCTGTGTGGTGTGAAGCGTTTTGTTAGTCCAAGGACAGTGGAGCAAATGTACCGAACAGTATTACAACCTGTTGGTATGGTCTTCTGTGTGTACCTGAAGCTGGTGAAAGTTCCAGTGCCACTAATTGAACTCCTCGAGGAGTTGTTATGCCTTTTTTCAAACAGTAAAGGTCCGTGGTAGATTCTGATTAACAAGCCTTGGCCGTAGCCATCCCTGCAGGTGTCGATGCTTCAAATCTCTAATGAGCACTTTTTCCTGCATGAGTCATTTGAAAGTCAAGCCACTTCCTTCTGTCCTCACTTGGCATTTCTATGGCCTAATGCATGGTGAGCATCGTCACATAGCTGTCCTCCTTGCAGTTAATCCAGGTTTGATTCCTCGCCAACGCGTTGCCTCTAGCAAGTGTCTTGAAGTGAACCATATTATGTCATGAGTTCCCTTGCATTCAGCATCAAAAAAATAGTTGCACCCATAATGAGGTAAACGACAGGAATGAAAATGGTGGATAGGTTTGACATCATGAGACATGCAAAATGATTTATCGCTGTACCCGACTGTCTATATAAGGTCATCCTGTTGCGTGTGCTTTCCATTTTGACTTGCGCTTTTGTGTTGATAGCATCCTTTGCAAGCGAAGTTTGCCTCAGAGAAAGGTTTGGAAGCAATTTAAGCAGTTGGAAGAGTTAAAGAGGGGTCGCATTTTAAGGCACTGGGAAGCAGCATGGTCTTATCACGTGCCATACCACCCATGCAGATACTACCATAGCACACTGTTGGCGGCAGTGAATAGAGAAAGGGGTGCACCAGTGACATAAAGGATCATAGATGAACACTGAGAGAGAGAATCTACAAACTGTCCAATATGCACAAAATGGAACACCATATCAATGTGACCAAAGACTGCAATGGTATCATGCCAGACTGTCATGAAGTGACTCAGAATGGCAGTGGCTCATCCTTAGTGACGAGTCCCACTTTTGTCTTTGTAATGACCACCAAATCCGTGTGTGGAGGCACAGTGGCCAGCGCTATAGGACACCATTAGGAACCTCTACAACTTCTATAGCACTGCAATTCCACACTTCCTTCTGGGTGCAACTATTTTTTTGATGTGTGTATATCTATATCTTTACTGTCTTTAAAGTAAATCTACCTGAATGGAGCTAATATGTGACATTTGTTGGCAAATGCATTTGGGAAAGAAGTGTTGACCCATGCCTTGTTCATATTCGTATGACAAAGTTTGTGTTCTGACAAAGAGGCCATGCTGAAACTTGAGATTTTTGATTATTGTTTATTGCCGTGCATTCAGGCTGCCATATTTTCTGCAATAAACATAACAATGAACCATATCTCGATTCATGATTTTCTGCACTATTAGTAGCTAGCTGGGAACACTAGGTGCTTTCCATAATCTAGACTTCAAGTGTGGATTTGTTTGTTAGCGCTGTTCTGTGAAGGCTAATCATTTGCATTATTTAATGCAAAACAAAATAGTCCAGCAGGACCACTTTGGCACATGATCATAAAGCAGCAGACACAAAAAAATTGATAAGGAAAGTGTTGCCGCTGTGAATGTTGTATGTAGCCATCCCTGCATGAGTTGAGGCTTCAAGTTCCCAATTGCTTGCCAGAATCTGCGCAAATGACAATGCTTCTTCACACAGACTTCTACCATATGTTACAATAAAGTCTACTCCATGTGCTGTTAATGCACATAAATGTGTATGCAAAATCAGTATTAAAGTACAACATTCTATTTCTTCAGTTTTCTGCCACACACTGACTGTATTGCTGCATTCGTGATGTACCCTGCAGTAAATCTGTTTTATATCATATCCTACCAGATATGATCTCAATACCCTAGATAAGACTACTCGGATCGATGTGGGTCTTACAGACTTTCCCCATATGCACTACTTTGATGTATTTTGACTGCCATTTCATTGCTTGTATGTAAGAACTGAGTTAAAATTCAATTGCAAAAGTATAGAGCTTCCAGATTTATACCTTTTTATACATATCCAAACTAGGCTTTCTTATCAATATCTCTATGTTGAATTTAAAAACCCACAAATATACTCTTGTATGCCAAAGGAATGCTGTTTATTTCTTATAATATGACTCCTAATCTCATGGGATGGCACTCCTCCCTAGTTTCTTAGTATTGTAAATTAGGCTGTCACTTGCTGCTTGTAGTCCTGGGTTGTAAATGAATACTGCTAATCTTGTATGGCCGGGCCTCGCCAAACAAAATTTAACTTTGCTATTATTTCTAGGTTATTAGATTTATATATTCCCTAAATGTTTACGTGATTAGTCCCTCAGTGATTTAGCTGGAGTCAAACAGCACAGAGTTTATTCCCAAAAATAGATGAAGCATGGAGTTTATTGACAGACATTTTTATTTTTGTTATTAACAGGCTACAATCAAGGATCTGCACAAACACACACACACAGACAAAAAAAAAAAAAAACAGCCCCTGGTTCTCTCAGGATTTAACTGTACTTCTACAAAAGAAAGCTGTTTATAATAAAGCACATTTTCCACGGTTCTCGTCAGATAAACATGATTTTTGTGAGATTTAAAAGAGGGCAACTCAAGCAATACTCCAATCTAACAACAATATTTTGTCTGGGATACAGTCAGGCCTTCGTTGGTTATGGTTATGACACAAATGTTTAAGAGTTTTAAAAGATCTGCTGCTTAATCTGCTTTGGATACCAAGCGACATTTTGCTGCAATATTTGTTTATTTAGTTTTAAATATTTATATATTTATTTAGTTGAACACTCATATAAATAGCCATAATAAATATCATTATATTCCGTTCACAGATCCTTATCGAACTTGATGAGGTCACAGCGTGTTCTCTTTTGCCTCTGTTTGGTTCCTAAAGGTGTCCTGCAAGGGTCACTAATAGGCCCTACATTGTTATGGATATATATGCTTCCAGTTACAACTGATAAACATCAAGGCATTTGGTTAGATAGTACATTGTTTTTGTACAATACAGGTTAAGGCCAAGCTGGTGATGCAGGATACAAACTAGCATGTAAAGGTGGTCTTCAAAAGCTGTATGTTCTTTATCATTATGCTGTCTGTTTTGTTACAAATGCCCCTTTTAGAACACATCACTGCTCCCTCTACTCTCTGGTTTATATGGCCTCTTTACACACTTGTCCCAATACTCACAGGTTTACATTAATTTAGAAGACACTTATAGGACAAGCGCCACCCTACTTATAGATCCTAATACAACCAGTATCTGCTAAATATAGCACCAGGTCTCCATTCTACAATCAATCCTGCTGCACACAATTGGAACATGCTACATAAAACTCAATTTCTAATTCTAGGAATTCTATAAAGGGCAATTCATGGATACATGTACCTATTTACACCATTAACTAATTATTTGTAGGTCCCTACATGTGTCTATTTCAGTTGTGTTAACATTTGTTGTTTGTTATCATACACTATCTTGTTTATTTATTTTTTTTCATTTTTGGTTCATGTGTTCCTTACTGTTGGAATGCTGCCCTTGTAAATAAATAAAAAAAACTTGCCTGGTTAAACTGAAGGGTAAATACATAAAAAATAAATTGATTAAACATTATTCTACTAACATAATTAAATATTTTAGTAAGCCGGCAAGTATTGTTTATTCTGTAGCAAAATCCTGGGAAATGCTATAAGTCAGCTGTTTAACCCACTGAAAGCATGTGCATTTCACGCCCTGCAGTTGGTGATTATTTTCAGCTGGTCAAAAAACTGTATATTTGACATAAACATGTGCATAGCAAACACATAGCTAGTCCTTCTTACACAGAAAGACTTTTGACAATCCATTTGAATTGTGCAGATGTGGCTGCAGATAGAGTTATTTATTCTGTCAGTATTTCTCTTCAGGTTAGGTGAACCAAGACCATGGGCCACAGAAGATCATAAAGGATACTTCTGTTGAGTCCTCAATAAAGTTCATTCTTTGACAAAAAAGATGTCTAAAAAGTTCAATCCTCATTTGGTTGGTTCACAAAGATCTGCAAGTTTGAAGAACTTTTAAATGGTTTTGTGAAGCTTCATATAATGTAAATGGGTGAATGCTGTTTAAGGGTTTTTCACAGAACCTTTATTTTATGAGAGAGCATTTTAAACGTTAAAGGTCTTTAAATAACCGTCAATTGAAAGGTTTTAGGGAACTAAAAAATGGCTACTTTATCTCCTGTGTGCTTCTACTACCGGAACATTCCCCATTTTTCTGTAAAGTAAACAGAAATTACAAAATGTTGAGAACATGATAATCCACGAGTGTGTGGAAATGAACTGTGCCTTGTTTTTGCTTAATCTAAAATTTCATATGAGACAAATGCAATGATACTACAACAGTCCAAAACGAATTGTTTTTACATGCTTTATGGACTTTATTGCACTGCACTGAGAGCAGTGTGTACATCTATGACGACCAAACAACAAAATGTTTCCTGGCTCTCATCCCAGTCCAGCACTGTCAGTGTGATGGAATGTCCTCAGTCCTCACAAAAGAAAACAAACAAAAACCTGATGTTAAGTGGCAGCCGAAATACGCACAGCATTATTAAACTTGACACAACCACACACACACACATTTGTTTTTGTGAATTGAGGGCCATTGCATAGACATTCATTAATGTCCTGGAGACTTACCCAAACCTTAAGCAGAAATACTACAAGCCTTACACTAACCTTAAAGATACCTGTACTCTAACTTTACCTTATGATTTATATGGTGCTGGTCCCCACAATGACGGAAGGCCCCCACAATGTGACATAAACCTGGAGCGCGCATACACAATCCATTATGAATTAACCTTAACCTCAAGTTGTATGCCGTCAAATGCTAAAGGCCATGCATTGTTTTCCTGTAACAGGTGGATGAAAATGCAGACCAATCAGCATGCATGGATTATCACAGGTGTTTTTTTGTTTTGCTGTGGCTGCCCCTACAGATGCTAATTCCTAATGAGAGATCTGTTCCGATGTTGTCATCTGACAGTAAGCCATTTGCCTCTATCCTTTGTTGGCCTTTTTATGTAGCTGCCTTCCATGCAATTGACTTGGATTTGTGGTAAACACATTGCCTTTAGGACACATTACTCAGTAAACCAATCTGACGCAGACAAAATCCAACATCAAAGAAGACCTTTTTTCCACCGTACCTTCACATTACGATATACTGGAGATAAGCTGGGAAAAAGACCTAGGGCTGACATTCAATGATGAAAAATGGTCAGATATTTGTAGCCAGATTTTTTCTAAGTGTACCTCTATTAGTATCCATGAACAAAATTTTTAACTCTCTCACAGGATGTATCTCACCCCGGTTCACCTGGTTTCACTGAACCTTGACAAAAATTAATTTCCCCATATTCTTTCAAACATTTCGTACATGTGTCGCTTTTAAATGCTCTGCCAGGTGGGAACAACATTACATGTCCCCGAAACATATCTCCTAAATGTGTTGGACCGTTCTCTGGATAATGATCTGTTTCTTACATATTTTATTTTACTTGGCTAAAAAGTGTATTTTGATGAGGCCAGATATTTCCTCCATAAAGATGTGGGTGAATCAGATTTCTACCTATGGAAAAGCTAACTTATTGCACCACAATTCTGAAAAACTCACTAGAATCTGGTCCCCTGTACAACAATACTTGAAGAAGGTCTAATGAGATCTGTTAGGTCGGTTCTTTTCTTGGAGTGGGTATGTTTGATATGCCTTTCTGGCCCTGCACTGATGTATCCTGTGGATGACTTCACATGATTAAAAAAAAAAAAAAGAAGACCTTTTTTTGCTGAAAAACTGAAAAAAAGTTTTAATTAAAGTTAATTAAAGTTAAATCTAAAATCTGAAAACATTTTTACCTTTGTGTCCATGTGACACAAACAACTGTGGTATGTTATAACTAGAAAATAGTAGTTGCATGATCATGGAATCGCTTTCTAGCTATTAGGCCTGTCAGGTTAACAGTGTTGCATGAAACATCAAAAGACGTGGTGCATAAAAGGATAAATGTCCCATAAATGCTCCATGCTAGAAACTTACTTTTATTTTGCACAGAAGGCCATTTTTCTAACAACAAGTCAGGAAAACAACATTTGATTGCTTGACAAGTCAGGAATACAGCGTCTGATTGGTTGAGCAACCCAATTTCAGGGGTCAGTGGACAGCTACCAGTCACGCTAACAACAGCAATGACTCTTTCCAACATGGACAAATAGATAAATAATTACATGATACGTGTAATGTCGGATTTGCCATTATGGGTTTATTTTAAAAAGTCTCAAAAAGACGGTGCAGCTCATGGCTAGATTATTTCAGAAGTTTTAGAACTGCCCTCATTAGAAGCAATGCTACCTTTCTAATAATAAATACAGTTCTTTAGCATGCAGTATTCCCGAGATTGTACTCACAATACTCACAATTATGTACGGAGTCTGTGATTTCATCAATTATATCATCAACTTGACAGGGTTAAAAATAAAGTGCCTTCCAAAGCAAGAGATGTCTCGATTTGCCCATCTGAGGGATATCTAAAATGATTAGCACAATATAGTTTAATTTACAAATTTAGTTTAAAAATAATGATTACTGATGGGTCTGTCATGCCTGCTGGTTCTCCTCTCACCTCTGATCTCCTGGACTCCATTTCCCACAACCCACCTCCTAATGTGTGCTTCCTTGCCCAATCACACCCAGTTCCCTCACTCTCGGTCTCCTGCATATTGATTAGTCACCTGACATTAATTAAGTCTGTTTGTTTAAATACAGTACTTCTCTCTCACACTGGCTCATTGTGAAGTATTGCCACCCTGTTGTGTACCGAGCATTCTCTATTTGTTTGATCTTGTTACTCTGGCTTTGACTCTCTAGTTTTAAATCTATAGTTTATTCTTCTTGTTTATCCCATTTGGTACCTCTGCCTGGTCTGATGGTCTGCTTGGTTTGACCCTTGCTTGTTTATTGACTCCGACTCAGTTTAGCCCTTGATTGTATTTGCTTGTTCTTGGTGTTGCTGTGTTTAAGTACAGACCTGTTTAATAAACTGTGCCTTGCTTTTAGTTCAGCGTGCGTCACACTCTGTTTGTCCATCGTCACAGGGTCTTTTTTTTTTACTATATATGTATTTTTAATTACAAATATGAAATTGCAAATCTGCGGCCTGCTCAGGAGACCGTTACAACCATTGACCCCCACTCCTCATTCACAGCGGAGATGCCTCAAGGGGTGCAACAGGAAGCAGAAGAGGGCTAGGCGTGGAGGAATCCAAGTGAGGCTAGGGGCTAGCATTTAAAGCCAGCCATCCCCACCATGATACTGGCCAATGTATGCTCTTTGGACAATAAACTGAACTACATTCACTTACTAACTCAGAAGACTGTGAGAGATAGCTGTGTTTTTGTGTTTACGGAAACTTGGCTCAACAACAGTGCTGCTGTGGTCTGGAAATACTGCTCACTATTAGTGGAGATGATGGTTATTAAGTGCTGACCATTTTATTTACCGACCTTTTTATTTAACTGACCTCAGGACCATTACTGTTCTGGCTAATCAGAAACAATGGATGACAGGAGAGGTTCACACAGCTTCTGAAGGCTAGAAATGCTGCCTTCACAGCAGGAGACTAGGCGGGTCTGAGGTCAGCTAGGACCAACCGGTGCTGTGGACCCCTAGACCCCTACCAGTTTGCATATCGGTCCAATCATCGGCTGCTCTGCTTTCAACACAATCATCCCCCAACAGCTCATTTACAAACTGGACATGTTGGGGTTCAACACATCACTGTGAAACTGGCTGTTAGACTTCCTGACCAGAAGACCACAGGCAGTACGGTTTGGCAGAAACACATCCAGCACCATCACACTGAACATGGGGGCCCCCCAAGGAACCTCTTTGTTAAGTTTGCACACAACACAACTGTAATGGGTCTCATCAGCGTCACAATGATGAGACAAACTACAGGAACAGGGTGAGCCGCCTGGCCTCATGGTGCAAACACAACGATCTCTCTCTCAACGCAGAGAACACCAAGGAGATTGTTGTTGATTTCAGGGGAACTCACAGCCAGTATACTCCTCTGTCCATCAACGGTGCTGCTGTGGAAAGGGTAAGCAACACCAAGTTCATGGATGTCCAAGTCACAGAGGACCTCTCCTGGAGCAACAACACAGCATCACTGGCCAGGAAGGCTCATCAGCGACTGTACTTTCTCTGAAAGCTAAGAGGAGCTAGATCCCCCACCCCCATCGTGTGCACAGTCTACAGAGGGACAGTCGAGATCATCATGACCAGCTGTATCACTGTGTGGTACGGGGCCTGCACAGCATCCTGTTGCAGGACCCTCCAGCATGCTGTGAGAGCAGCTGAGAAGATCATCGGTACCTCTCTCCTCTCCCTTTAGGACTTATACAGCTCCTGGCCTCACATGTAAAGCCTTTACTTGGCAGGAGATCCTACACCCCCACTACACGTCTTTTTCTAATCTGCTGCCATCAGGGAGGAGACTGCAGAGTCTCGGGGCTAGGACCAGCAGACTGAGGGACAGTTCCATCTACCAGACTGTCAGGATGCTGAACTCTCTCCCTGCTCTACTTGCCCTCGTCCTTCTGCCCCTGCACACACATACACAAACCCAGGACCCTGAAAAAAGAGACTCCTCCCATCAAATACCGAACTCTGATTTTTCAAGAACTGGTCTGCACTCATCACCTAAAACAGCCTTCCTAAGAGAACTTTCTACACACTCAAGCTTATACTTAATGTAACATATTTTTCAATATGGTGACTATTGCCTTTTATGTATCACTATCAGGTAGCTTGTCCATCATCCACAGTGTCCATTTACACTGCCCTGACAGCCATGCCTAGATCACACCACCCTCTCAACCAACGCAAATTTAAGTCATATTGAATATAATGATAGAAATGTTGATCTAGGATTTCTGGAGGTCATAGGCTGCAAACAGAGTGGTAGATTGACCGGTACATTTCAGTCAGACAATAGACATGGAAAGCAAGCACAGTATCAGGACCAACGAAATACCCCTACACACCCTTTGTAATTTGTCTCATTTGTTTAAATCTGAAAGAATAAAAACACATCCTCCTGGTGGTGTAAAAACGTGTGTGTGTACTGTGATAATGAGTTAAATGTATCATTTTACAGCATGACTGCTTATATCTGCTTCTACTGTTCATCATTATTCACACATACACTGCTCAATCAATCAAACATGTCACATTTTCAAGGTGCATTAAACAGGAAAGACAGTGGAGTAAAACCATATTAAGAGAGGAGAGAGAGGAAGAGAGACAGGGAGGAGAGAGAGACAGAAAGAGAAATCTTGCAGCTTTGATAGAGATTATTTGAGGGAATAGGATTATGCGTCTGGCAGTTTAGTGTTTTATTATGCAACAACAGAGCTCAGTTATCTCTCTCTGGTGCTTGCTCTCTCTCTCTCAGTCTCTCTCTCTCGTTGGACAGTATGTTCTGTGATCCAACATGTTAAGTATGCATAACACTGTTTTCATAATGTGTTAAAGGGAAAGGGTGTATTTTGGTGTGTGTGTGTGTTAACAGATGCTTAGACTGCCATCTGTAGAGTGAAATCTCTTAATCACATATAATTCTATTGAGCTCAGAGAGCCTAAGCTTAATAATGCCCCTCCCACCCCCATTTCACCCACTCTTAAACACAGGAGCACACTCCCGCACTAGCCAGCACTAGAGAAGGCACATCAGTATCGATCGGACCCATATATGCAGAAAATGCTGAATCAGATATTGTAGCGAAGAAATAATGAATCAGATTCAATCCTATAATCCACGTAGCCTGAAATAGCCTACACTCATACTATGTGATGTACAGAGTTACCAGCTTTCTGAAATGAACACCAAAGACATTACAAGATCTGTTGCTAGTCGAAGTAATGTTGCTGAGTAAAAAAAGTCAGTACGTCTAGCAGCTTTAGCAGGGATGAGGCAGGAATGCATTTACCAGAGGCTGTATGAGCCCATAATTCAAATTAATATTAATAATTTTGCCTGCAAAAAAGACCCATGCCTATAGGATCATATACACTATAAAACTGCCATAATCATTGGGTTACCGCATGTATTGACAGGATGGTGGTGGACTCGCTTGACACTTGCTAGCTTCTGGTTGAGTTTAACACAGCAATATTCTCTAAAACTAGGCAAGCAAGTGGTAGAAGCCGTTAGCAGACAGTAGGGGTGCACTGACACTAAACTCATTATCAGCTTTAGTCCACTGACTGGTATCAATGGATCATATATCAGAGGAAAAAAGTATAATCCGATATGATGCATTAGCCTAATCTAACACTCGTAACAACCTTAACAATTACACACAGCTTCATTGTGAATGTTTTTACAATTACTTTTAATAGAATTAAATAAAAATATATAAAATTGTGTGAACATTTGTATCACAGTTTGAATATGATATTGTTTAGATGTTTAAGTGCATCAGGATGAATAAATTATTTTCACATTGCTTAAGAGAGGGAAAAACAGAACGGTATCGGTATAGGAAGGCACTTGAAAAGTTATCGGTACCAGACACGAAAAAGCGGCATTGAGCCACCCCTAGTAGATAGCAGAAGCTAGGCCCCCCCTGTTGACCAAAAGGAGTACAGTGCAAGATGTCTGCACGTCTGCTCTGCTGCCAGGTCTCTCTTTGGACTTTCCATGTGTTTTTTAATTCACAGTTACAAACTGGGATCTTTCTGGGGACAGGTCCAGCTTCCTGTAGAGTAGGGGAGTCTTTGAGTACTTTGAGCATGAGGGCCTACTTTTAACTGCTCTATTAAATAAATTAATTAATAAACAAATAAATAAATAGGTTTAAATTAATAATGGTATTGGGAGAAGATAAAGCAATGCCATGCAAGAGAGAGCAAAAGAGAGACAGACAGGGACACAGATACATACAGTACATATAAACACACACACACACACACACACATTATATATATATGAGAGAGAGAGAGAGAGGGGGACGACGAGACGAGAGGGGAGGTATAGATAGATGTGGGCGAGAAGATGAGGGGGGGGGGGAGAGAGAGAGAGAGAGAGAGAGAGAGAGAGAGAGAGAGAGAGTAAGAGAGAGAGAGAGAGAGAGATACATACAGTACATATGAACACACACACACACGCGTGTGTGAGGTAAATATTAGAGGTAAAGAGGACCGAAATACAGAGACAGGCATACTGAGACTTGCAGCTGTGAGTCACAGAGATGTAGCCGCTTGAACACAGGTTCCTTTGAACAAAAAATCTTTCACTGTAAACACTGGCCATTTTCTCACTGAACGCCACCTTTTATCACCTGATATGCACCTCGCAACCTGAACCATAAAAGAGAGGATATGTCATGTTCGCTGAGCACACTCGGTCCGTGTGATACTTCTCCTGACTTCTTTGCTGAGCAGCTCTCACTTCCGTGTTTCACTCCGACGTAACGCAGCCTAAAACAGGAAGCGCTAATCTGAAGGGTTAATCTCCGCGCGTCCACAGGTATTTACTGTAAACTCCTGCAGTTTACTACTACTACTTGTGCGTGTTCTTCTGTTTCTGTTAAATGCTAAAGCGAAACACGGACAGGTTCCGCTGACGGTGTTACAGAACCCGAGAGAGGGGCAGTTATAGCCGAGCTAACGTTAGTTAGCTTCCCAGAAGCGGCTGTGTGTCAGAATGCAGGTGACAGGGCTGACAAGGCGTTCACTGTAACCGTCGCTTTAATCTCTTACACACTATGCCTGTGTTTGTTTCTCGACGGCTGAAAATCCCTTCATAAAACCACCGCTTTCCGTTTCAGCGCCTCTGAGTCGACGGGGCATCAGAGTCGGAGGGTGTCTGTGCTTTCGGGGAAGCCGAAAAAGCAGGTCCTGCGTCTCCGCTAAAAAGATTGAAAGGTGCTGGGATCTACAGCTGCTAGCTGAAGAATGCCTGCCGGTAAGCGATACCACAGTCTTGTTTTTTTCACCCTTTGGCACCCGTGAATGCGCTCCGACATTAACCACAACTTTCGATATCTCTAAACATGCGTACTCAGCACTGTTGCTCACAACACTCAGCCCAAACAAGTGGTTTTAAAATTCGCTCCCATAAACAGAGAGACAGACTAATCATAGGGCTTCATTGGCCTCACTGGCCTTGTTGTTGGAGATTTTAAAGGCTCCATGCGGTGTAAACTGAATTTTCTCCCATTGTAATGGGCTTAATGTGGTTTGTAAACATTGTTAAAGTTCAAAACATACTTGCTCCCCAGTCCCTTAGGGCCAGGCAGTGTACAGCTCAATAGCCATCTTTAAAAAAGATGGTACACTTTTTCTAGATGGTATGGTAGCTGTTGTCATATAGATCGTATACCTGTACAGCATAGCCTACCCATCACATGGTATTACGGTTCAAGTCCCGAAAATCCCACTCCTGCTTGTAATCCCGGGGCTAATTTGTGTCCTGAAAAGATGTTAGTGGTGAAGTACTACTAGCTTCTGGTTGAATTTTGTACAGTAGCATTCTCTATAACTAGGTGAGCAAGTGCTAGAAGTGGTTAGATAGTAGGGGTCCGCTGATACAATACTTAGTAGGCAGTCTCTGTAACAGTCCAATGTACTGGCCAAAATGATACAGTCTGTTAGGATTGGAGAATATGACAAAATAAGTCCTTATCTTGATAAATTATGTCGCAGTGCAATATGATAAGTCTTCCGAGTCTTCGCTGGTTGTTTTCAGTACCTTTCTGCTAAGAACAGTTGATGAATGAGGCTCAAAGCTTTCGCAGTTTTTAACAATGTATTTTGATGTTGCGGCAATACTGGTACTTTTAACTGATCAGATGTCTAAAAAAAATGAATATTGTGACATGGTATGACAATAATATGATTTTGCCCCCCTCTACAGTACATATATACAACAGTTCTGAAGGGCGGACAATCGCTACTGGACACATAAGTCCCTATGGTTCATTTGCACATGAGAAACAGAAAATGACCAGTGCCACTGCAAACAATGTGTAATGAGCACTATCAGAACCTACCCAGCTTCCATGTCATGTGGATAAAACAATCCATTTTAACGTACAGCTGGCCCTTTAAACTTTAACTTTTAACTTTAAGCTTGTCACAGAATAGATAGCATCTGTGGGCAATTTTTTCCTCCGAGAAGCAAGTTTGAAGGGAAATGACTTTGATAACTGATCAGACACCAATACCCAGCTTCCACAACTGTTGATTGTACAGCTTGTGTTGCTGTAGGAACATTTGTGTACTTTTTGATGATAACTGTGTGATTTTTGAGGACGTTAGGAGTAGTTTCTGTTGCAGTTCTGTGAACAAGATTTGATTTAGCCTTCAGTTGATTCAGAGTGTTAACATGGCTTTACAGAGCTCTAATTAAATCCTACACAGATTTGTTTGGGCTAGAAAAATATTAATTTCCAGACTACAAGGTTGTAAAGAAGGCCTTGTGCAAAATGGTGATCTTTTGATGATGAATCTGATGATGCATTTATAGAAGCCTCATATGAAATTTACAGTCTCTGTTTTCGGATTTCCCAAAAAAGAAATGTCAGCTTGTTACAAAAACACTGTCATAAAAACAAACTGTACACTGAGTCGCTAAGCAACTATAACTTATTAACTATAATGACTATAGATATATTCTTATTAGATTAATTTGTTGGGGGGCATCTCTGATTGAATTTTACACATCTTCTCTCTGATAAAACTCCAGATGACAATAAAATTATGGCGAATGTGCAAGTTTGTAGTGGGTTACCCCACATTGTCACATGGTCATGAGGAGCTAAAGGTTTATGGTGTTGTGGGTGTAAAGTAATGCTTTATCACTTTAGCTGGCAACTAATTTAATAGTCATTTTGTTGTTGATGTCATTTCCTCCGTTTGAATAAAGACTCGTGATGTTTTGTTTCTACAAAGTGTAGACAGACACCAGAATGCACAAAGCACAGACTGCACAGTTTAAATTTAGAATTAAAGTTTAGATAGATTGTTTTTTTTTTAAGCCAATCTAGTTTCATTACATATTGATCCTCCTTCATTGCACATCTCTGGTTTAAAATTTTTGTCATTTTTAGCAAATTTGTTAGCAAATGGATGAAACATCATTTCAGCTAAATTTAAAAGCTGATAGATGCATAAGAGTTACTTGGATATTAAGCAATTTACTTGTTTGTTTAAATATTCTGGGGGTCCCATGTCACTTGTCATAGCAGTGCTAATGCAAACTTCACAAACAACAAAATGTTTGGTTTAACAATTTATCTACTCTAGTTCTTCTAGTTTATAAATGTGCTATAACATATGGCAAAGTTTTTCAGGGGTATCTGGTCATAGTTGCTAAACTGTAAGGACCGACTGGGTAAATACATAGATAGTGAATGTGCCTGTGCACAACAGTGTAGAGTATTAGCTACTAAGTAAACATGGCTAGGTTGCGAGGTGGCTAATCAGCCACATTTTGACACTTTCGACAAATAAGAGCATGTTTATTTTTTGATACTGTATTGAAACCATCATACCTTTAGTGTATAAGGTGACATTTGGCAGGACAGTTGTGCCAGCACCTGGAAGGTTCTGGGTTTAAATCATGCAACTGCAAGGCACTTAACCTCCCACTGCCCCAGTTGGCACTACTTTGCTGGTGATGCAGTTCTGCTTCCAGACTGACACATTTTCCTTGTAGGATCAATAAAGTGTACCCTATCATTTGTACATGTATAAGAGACAGAAGTAAAGACACGAAGAGAACTGTTCGTGCACTCATTCTATAATGAGTTTATTCCATCATATAATAACTCTGTTTAGAGGACACACACTGTACCTCAGTCTCTGTCTTATCACCTCTTAATTTTTAGGCAAAGCTCTATTCTGGACTTTAGGACTGTTCCTTGATCAAAGATAGTGTAAGAGTGTCAAGCTGGAATGAAGTCCAGCCTGAGCCTGACTGTTATATCAGTAGGCTGATAATATCTGTGGACAACCTGTGGTTTTATAGACAACATGTGAAAATGCTGCTGATAATGCATTAATAGGGGGATAGCTTGCCAAAAATAACAAACATAATTTATCATTTACCCAGATGTGGTGCCGTTCGGCTGCCAGGCAAGAGACAGTGAAGCAGAGCCACTGTGTTGTGGACATTTATTGTGTAAACACATAAATAAAAATGCGAACTGTGGGGCCGCCATTGTGAGTAACCAGATCATGTCAACACACTTGTTTGCTTGAAATGCATGCCAAAAACATCTTATCTACATCTGTCTTTAGATCTAGAGCCAAATCTTTCAGGAATGGTGAGATATGTACATATTCTCACCGGTGTGTAGTCTGAGCAATTTTATTAGATTACATTGCTGCTTCGTATTGTGACAAGGTGTAGTGCAATGAGTATATAAGCAATAAACATTCACTATATGTGTACTCTATATGAGGGCAAACAGAAAAAACAACACTAGCTGTCCTTTGTTAAGTACCTGTCCTATACTGTAAATGCTTTTTGTAAAGGAGACATTCAGAAGGAATTAGGACCTCTCAGCTATATCACGTATCTCAAACTCAAAAATTACAAATCCATATAGATTTAAAGAGAAAGAAAGAGACTTCTACACAGCCTTTGGACAATGTCCTGTCTATTCAAACCACATGCTACATAATGTTTCTGTTATTTGCTGCTATTTGGGAGTACTAAAGTACTTAGGCTTTAGGTTGTAATATTGCTAATATTTGATTATTGCAAAAAAAGGACAGCCACAATGATACTAAACCCAGTCATTTGGGAGAAAATCTGAAATAGAAATGTTTAGAGTGATCAGTATTGGTGTATATATCAGTCAGACCATGTTCTCTAATGTCTCTGTGATCTTTATGAAGATTAAACTTGCTTTTAGAGACGCATCATGTTTTTCAAATAAATCTGCAACATAAAGCTCTAAAGAAAATTCATTTTTGGAATCACAGTAGATGGCATAAAATCTATTAGACTTTTCAAATGAAAGAGATGATGTTTCATCTGGTCAGGGTGTTTTAATGTAGAATGGACTAGCATCTTGTATTCATCAGGTATGTGGGTCCTCTGTGGTTTGCTCCATTTCTTTTCTGAGGCGGTTATACTCCCTCTGTGCTCTAGCAGTCCTGCTTCAGTTCCCACCCCTTTCCCTTCCACTGTAAAAGCTGATCTATTTTATTAAACGACTCCTCTATATTTTAGTTCTTAAAGGAACAACCTGACCAAGATTCATTGTTGTTATTTTTGGCTGACTCAGTTGTGTTCATTTTGCCAGGATATGACTTGTCATTTTGTAACAGCAATTTCCAACGGCTGATGACGCTGGCAAGAAAGGAAAATTAACTTTTCTTTTCTGTTCTTCTTTCAGTTTTTATAACAGGTTATAAAAGATTCAGAGGCAGAGAGCAAAAATGTCCCTATAAGTCACCATTTCTGTCTGTGCAGACTTTAAAGTGCGGAGCTCACAAGGCCCCAGAGTGACCTTGTCAATAAATATGAACAAACTTTTATAAATGTATTCAGTTGTTATGAAGGGTTGAACCTGTCCCAGTAATAAAGCTGCTGCAATGTTTGTCATTAAAACTGTATCTGTTTATGCTGTTTCAGTTCTTAATTCTTGCCTAGAAACTAGAAAGGAAATTTAATATACTAGACATGTGGCAGTATTTGCTCATTCAGTATATGACAGTATCAGTTACATAAATTGTTGTGGACACAGTAAAGAACTCCCACTGAGGTACTTAGCTAGATATTGTTCAAAGTACAGCCAGTTCCATAAGAGGCTCACAAATGCTATGTAATATTACTATAATACACATTATGGTACAAAAATGGCAACTTACTTAATGCTGGTATATCAAAACTGACCCAATAATATAGTTTGTTTAGCTTTGCAATATAGTCTCATAAACCCTGATAAAAGGCTAGGTTTCTCACAGCTTAGTTTCTGAGTTGTAAATAATCTTCTTCTGTTGATGTATGTTATATTTTGTAAGGTGCTCCCATTTGTAGAAAATGCCCTGTGTTGATCACTGATCACTCTTTTCCATCAGAAAGTGAGAAAAGTGCCCCTAAAAAATGTCATACCCTGTCTCATACTGAAACGCCAAAGGCACTCAACCAGATCTATAGCCTCAGAATGCCTGCATGCTCGCAGCTGTTTGTGAAAAAGTGCTTGTATCTGACTGTTCATCTCTGGTCCTCAGTGTTGGAGTGTTTTCCCTGCTCCAGCTACTGACTCATCTCACAGAGGGGTTGATAATTAGCTGTGAGTGACTCAGAGGTGTTAGAAAAGGGCAAAAAGGGAAATGTGGGATTTCCAGCTAAGAGATTGAGAAGTCTTGGTCTTTGTGATTGATTTTTGTTACAGTTACAACTGAGCTTGGATTAATACATTACTGCAGGCTTAAAAGAACAGTGTGTACTCTACACTCTGTGGTAGGTCTGGACACTGGAGTAGACAGAACAGGTTCTCTGTGTGCATCTGGAGAGGATGCAGTATGTAGGCTACAGAGTTGTTTTTTTTTAAGTTCTATATTTAAGCTACGAAAAAGTAGGGATGCATTATGATATTGGAATTATTCAGAATGGGTAAATAATGTAATGTAAAGCAAAGTTATCATTATTTGGGCGGTATAAACTTGACCAGCATTTTAAACCAGAATTTAATTGTGTAATTTTACAGGACCAGATGCAATGTAAACATTTGTAGACCACGATTTGTGTGTGTTTGTGTGCATGCATGCATGCAGAATACTTTGTTTGTTGTAAAAACAAACATTACCTCTTGCAAGGTGAAGCAGTTCTGTTAACTAGCGTAATCGTTTCACTTGCTGGTCTTGTTTTGCTTATGTTATTGATTGTGCCAGAGAATCTATAGTGAGAACAACCACTCAATATGGTCAATAATGCCACTCAGTGGGCTCCTGTGCAAAATCCTAGTTTATAAATGTTTGCAATGCTTCATAATTTCTGAGTGCAAAACAGTATAAAATGTCTCAATGTTGATTTGCAATTTTTGTTTTGTTTTATAGGACAGATATCTTGTTCATGCTTATGACATAAGTGAGACCGAACTGCTTTTCTCAACCAGTAACCAGCTTATCAACCAGTCACTCGGTAGCAGTAATTCCAGTGTCATACAAAAAAAACCCTGTTTGCCGTAGACAAAACGTAAAGGAACTGATATGGAACATACTGATAACGGAATACATCCTTTTAAGATCCAACATGAATACCTAGAGGGGCCAGTCTTCTCTTTAACAGGGCTCTGATTGTACCCTGTTTGAAAGAGCACAGGCAAGTTAAATTCCTGGTTGGCAAACCCCTGTTTACAATTCAGCACCAAAAGCTTACCAAATTGCCCCCCTCTTACTTCATCATGCTATGCCAGCCAATCAGCTAGCTGGTTATGCAGTGAATGGATCAACAACATTGTGTCGCTAGCAGGGAAGGCCCCCTTCTATGTTGTGGAGTTTTACACAGTGGCCAGAACGTGCCAAAAATCATTGTGTTATTGAGCCAAACACTACAAACCTTTAAGAGCTTTTGTCAGATTTGATCAGTGATTTCAGCTATGTGCTTGAAATGGAAATCTGACTTTTCGTATTGATCCCTTCTTATTCAAAGTTAAAAGTCTGGCCTTCAATGACTGGAAGTTACTGCCTTGGGGTGTTGTTAAGATGGCTGTCATATGAACAGACTTAAGCTCAAATAAATAGACATTGTGCACTTGTACAATAATTTATTTAAGGTTATTCCCAGGAGAGGATGTATTCACTTACTTTTAATTAGAAAGTCAAGGAAATGTAATTTGACCAGGGTTGTACAGACATTTGCATAGATCTACAACTTTAAATGTAAAATCTCTAAATGTAATGTATCAATAGCATCAGAAGAATGCGGTTTTAGCATGTGTGGCTTTATTATGTTATTGTGGTGCATCCTATTTTACAGATGGAAAAACATCCTATTGTTTCCCTGTGTTTTTTTGTTTTTTGTTTCGCTGTGAACCAGTGAGATATGTCATATTAGTATGTCATATCATATATCTCTTGTAATTGTCTACAGATCAGTGGTTCCTGACGTGATTCTAATCTTGTTCCCAAACAAATGGACATACATTTGTACTCCAAAATGTTAAAGAAGAAAAACTGGTTATGCAAAAGGACTAGGTTGGGAACCACTGCAATGCTGCGGGCGAGGGTTAAGAGAGTCGTTACACCATTATATTTATGTCATATAAATCACACATGTAGCAAAACAATAATAATAGTTCTAGACATCGAGGTCAAACCAGAAAACTGATATTGATATCGAATCAGAATAGTCCAGGTCACTTTTGTTTGGCAACAACACCAGCATATCTGCCTTTTTCTGGCTTGAACACTGAATGTGGTGTATGTAGTGTGCTAGACTGCCAGTAGGGCAGGTTATGTTGTTATGAACACAGCACAGTGGTCTGCATGCAGTTTACAAGCTCTCTTTTTTAAAGTCTTCACCTGTTGATAATGTAGGCAATCATTAATTGCAGGTCTTGTTGTGATTTTAAAAATAATTGCTCCTTCAACCTAAATATTCTCATGGTGGAAGTCCCATTTTCTCTCTCTCTCTCTCTCTCTCTCTCTCTTTCTCTTTTTCTCTCTCTCTCTTTCTCTTTTTCTCTCTCTCTCTTTCTCTTTTTCTCTCTCTCTTTCTCTTTTTCTCTCTCTCTCTGTCTCTCTCTCTCTCTCTCACACACACTCACACACACTCACACACACTCACACACACACACACACACACACACACACTGCACTTTGAGATGTTAATGTTTAGTTCTGATGCAGCCTGGGTCTCCTTGCTTTAGAAGTTTGATCTTCTATTGGCTTTGGTTTTAGGTGTGTGTGGGAGACAGAAAGAGAAAGAGAGGCAGAAAAAGAGAGTTTGATCTCAGTCCTGTTTAGTGTGTGTGTTTGATGTGTTCTCTGATTTGTGTTGATGTTTCTCCGTTTCCCTTTGGCATCGTCTCATTCATATGCGATATGGAAAACTCCCTCTAAAGATGAATTCGGTGCAAAAATAACATCAAAGCATGGAGCTTCATTTGTGTATGGAGAGAAAATGAGTGAGTGTTAAGACTGTTCTCTTCATTAACACCATGTTTCTAGAGATTAGCACTTTCTGTGCAAAAAAATATTTCTTTGTATTTTATTTATGCTGTAAAAAGTTAATCTGTTTGACTTTCCTTTGCCTCCACCCCATCCATCAACTTATCAACACTCATCATCAGAAGAATAGTTGCACCCAGAAGGAAAGCAGATTGCAGTACTATTTGCAATGATAATAATTTTAGACTGATATGGGCAATATTATACATAGAGAAGAAGTGTCTCTCACTATGCTGTTGAGCCGCCATGTTTGCTAATGCAGCATTCATATCTCTTGGCATGAAGTTGTAGAGGTTCCTAATGATGTCCTGTGATAATCCATCCCATGAATTCCGGCAGATTGTGTGTTTGGGGTGGAGGCGGAGTGACAACAAATAGTTCATCTTGGTGCTGATCACGCACAAATTTGTTGGTTGACCCCATAAAAACAAAAGTGTGACGCACAGAAAACATTCTGATTCGCTCCACAACTGGCACGATACTGTTGCAGTCTTTGGCGAGGTTGATGTGGCATTGATGTGTTGTGCAGCCGTCCACCAATGGTTCTGGCACTAACAGAATGACTCTTGGAGGACATCACTGCTTGCTGAATGTCTGCAATCATGGCTGTTGAGTCAGTCAGGTACAGTGATAAGGCTCACATGTATGGCAGAGGATGAAACTTGAATTATTTGCTTGTCTCACACAATGTCAAACCTCCCCAAGAATGGAGCTTGAGGAAGAATGGAGCTTAAATTTCTTCAAAGATGAAAGCTCCCCAAGAATGGAGCTTGAGGAAGAATGGCGCATGTGTTTGTGTACTTTGGTGACCATTTTTGTGAGCTCACACTCCTGTGCATTGTAGTGTCTTCCTAATGCCAGTGGATTAGAGACAATTTGACTGCTGGTGGGTGGTTTCTCCTTGCTGAGCACAGTGTTTGTGTGGGTTTTGGCTGCTACAGCAGGTGTCTCCTTCTGAGCACAGTGTGCATTTGGCTGCTACAGCAGAGAGAGAGCCACACAGCAGGAATAAACCTGCAGTGCGCACAGACACACATGCACACACACCTCTTCCTCCATCCCCTACAGCTAAGAATCAGCCGTGTCACAGAAACTCATTTCTCATAGGAGCTCACTTCTAAATCAACCGCACTATAGAAATCCATTTCTCATAGGCTTTTCATTGCAGTGCACAGTTTAGAAGAATGCAGAAAGCACAGTATATATAAGTACGATTAGGTTGTAAGGTTGACAAAAATATGGCATCATAATGGTATATTTAATGGTATAAATCAGAATTTGTTTTAAGAAAGGTTTAAGAAAAGGCAGTGCCATGCTTAAAAGAATGATTTGACAAAAATTGAATTTATTAAATTTTGCATTTACCCCAGATGTGGTTGATTAGACTTGGAATGTTTAGTGTTGAAATGACGCCTCTTCATTTTAGCACTCCCACTACAAGGCTACCATTGCTATCAAACACTAGAAACCCACAAAAACCACTTGCAGGTCTCATTAAGATTGTACAGGCTTATTGCTGGGGTTTAGTACACAGTATGGTTGTGTGTATGACGAGAACGATAAAAACGGGTTAAACTTGACCACCGCACACCAGTAAGGCAGGCTACTATTATAGACAACAGATTTTCCCTGAAGAAAAATTTTAATTAACGTATAACTCTAGTTAGAAAATTCAAGAATAACCACAAATACTAAAACTCAAGAATAACAGTCATTACTAAACATTAGGGCTATACCCAAGTTTTCTCAGTCAAATCATTTAAGATTCTGTACATTTTTTAACATGTAGATTATCACTTAATAAGAAAATCCCTTGACATGCATTTCAATTTTTACTTAGTACAGTGGCAAAATAATTTAATGTTTCAGAAAACAAAATTGCTAAAATAAAAACAAATTTACAAATGGAAAAAAATTCCATTCAAGAAAACAAAAGGATGTGTGGAATAAAAGTCAGGCAGGACACATGTATTTTTGTATTAAGCTCTTATAGGCTCTTTTATTTTACTTTAAAAACATTGTGCAGATAAATATACAGAAAATTAAAATCAATTTACAGCATAGCCTGCCATGAAATAATCCCTTTAACAGGGTCGGCATATTTAAACATAAAAACTAATTTAAAATAATAACTTCTTGTTTTTGTCAGAATGGCCTATATTTCACTTTAAATATATAAATAAATAAATCAACAAATGGCTTGGTCTTGACCGATAGACTGCATCTGGGGTATGTGTGACTGATTTTTCACTGAACCTTTCCTTTATAAAAATAAAGGAATAAAATAAGACTTTGCCCTATTAGATTGATACCTAGCCAGCTATTTCTTCCAGTTTATGCAAGAGATGACCCAATGTCATGTCTGCAAATCCATTTTACTGCCAGGATTCCAGTTTTTGTCAATTGCAGGGACACATGTGAAGCTGAAGTTGGCTTCCTTTTCACCAGATTCTTGACTGAACCAGCTAAAGTGGTGTAGCAGTTATTATTATGAAGGTAGAATGGGAACATGAAGAAGCTGACTTCAGTGTTGTGAGATCCATTTTCTTTTAATTATCTTTAGGCATCTTATAAAAAGCTCAGAATTCCTTCTGAAACTGTTTGTAAGCTCAATCCCTCCAGCCAACTGAGAATGTTGTGCATACCCTCTATAATTCAGAAATATTATTTTAGAAGAAAAAGAAGGATAGAATAATTATATGTAGTTTTGGAACAGACAAAGTAGTACCATATTCAAAATCTGTGGTTAATATGAATTGTATTTAACATTTTGTGGGCTGTGCTGCACTAAATCCAATGAAGGACTGGTCATACTTAGAAACACTTGTTAACTGTCTGCTTTTAATGAAACAGTACTGACGAGATCCATGCTATGTTCAGAAAATCTTATTGTGACATTCTGTGATGTAATTTATTATGATAATTATGATATTACCCAGATTTTTGATCTTGTTTAAATAAGTGCTTTGGTTTTAATAATTGAAATAATCACTGTGGTGCTAGCATATCTTTTGGTTGCCTACTGTTAGCCTCAAGAACTGCGTTTCATGCAGCAGTGGCAGGTTCAGCAGTGCATGGAGCTTTAGGCTGATATTTCAGTTTTCATGCTTCAGGAGCAAGGACATTTGGGGGTTGTAGCTGGGAGGCGTTTATCAGGAACACTTGCTGTTGGTAGTGTGTGCCTGCTTATTGGTAAATATGTGCGTGTGTTAAAGAGCTTCACTACATCCATCATTCAACATTAAGAGAGTAAGAGGAAGAGATAAGAGAGAGAGAGAGGGGGGAGGATAAAGAAGACAGAAGACCTGCAAGGTCAGAGAGAGGGGAGAGGTGTATGGGGGCGGGGCAGAGTTTGAGAGAGAGAACAGGACCAATGGACACATGCGGCTATGGACTCGGAAGGCTCTGACACTGGTAAGGCTGCGCTCACTGTCTGTGTGTGTGTTTGTGTGTAGGGGGACACACTTTCCTGTTATTGTGGCTATTCAAATTATTTTCTTGCTCTGAATTATTGTGAAAGAGTTTCCATTTTTCTGGCCACTGTAATTCTTTCTCTTGGTTCAGTTCAGTTCAAGAGTTGTTTGTTGGGATGACAAATGATGCTGCCTTTATAATGCACAAGGTTGGTGTAAGTCTTTTCTCTTTCATTCATTCTCACTCGCTGGTAGAAAGGATGGACTACCAGGAGGAAGGGAACATGGCGTGGAACTTGTTTATGGTCCTATTTATTGTTGACAGACTTTGTTCAGCTCCTAGCCCTCAGCTCTGCTGCAAATGGGATTATTTAATTGGCTGTTCAGCTTCTGGTTATTCTGATTGGCCACTAAGTTTGTCACTCATGGTTAGTGCTTGTTGTTGATGGGTGGGGTTAGTGACTCACACAGTGCTTCTGATTTGCTTAAGGGGGCTGTCATTGACGGTCTAGGAGGGAGAGTGTGTGACTGACTGGTGCAGCTGAATGTTGTATCGCATCATCAGAGGTTGTTTAATGTTACATAATTATTTCCTGTCCTCACTTGTGTTCACATGCATACATACACAGCCTTGTGCATATGTGGAAATATTATATATAATCAGATCACCTTGTTTGTGTGCATTGTAGTAGGAGTCCTGTTATGCAGTGTTTGTACTATATTCTTGGATTACTGAGAGACATTCATGTGGGTGTAAGTTTATGTAAGTTAAGTAAGGTGTTAGGTAGCTGAAATGTATTAAATGAATGCCAATGCTATACTTGCTATACTATGAATTGTTTTTTCATTCTATTTGTATTGCTTCACTTGTATTTAACCATTTTCTTGTACAATTATTCCAATATATGGTTAGTTAAGTGTAGTTTTCACTTAAATATAGGCTATAACAGGATTTCCCCATCTAATTAACTACACACAAACTTTGTTAGTAGTTAGTTGGAACTCTACATGGAAGGATTATGGGATATATCCAGGTGTTCACTACTTGAGATCTATTGATACAAAATGGATTAAATGTAAAAAGTAAAATGGACAAGCTCTGTGCTTTGGTTTCCAGACAGTCAAATGTGGAGAACCACTGCCTGTTAACAGCGATGCTTGCCATCCTGCAGAATATAGCTTTTATTATAATATATTAGGTAATATGAGAAACCAGCCCCACTGGTACCACTCATGTGGTAATTGTGGTTGTTGTAAGCCACCGCAAGTCACAACAGCAGACTCTTGTCTCGTAATAGAGGGATGAAACACTATTCTTTCAAAAGATCTCTCATTTGGTGTTTTGAGAATGATTATAGAGGAAGCTGTGCCATGCTGCAGTCCACAATGTTCAGTTGGTTTGAGTCTTAACTAGTACAGTCTTAGCTGCTGTGCCTGACTTGATGCTTAATTCACCAGCCAGATATGCACATTCATGTAAAACATAAATAAGTAAAATGTTGTTGTAAAGCAAAGTAACCTGAGGTTCCAAGGAAAACTGCTGTGTGTTTACCTACTGCTGGTGACTTTCCAGCTCCTGCTGCCAAATTAGAAAAAGCAGTGAAACGTAAATGTTGAATAAATTGTAGTCAGTTTAAAGCAGCAAATATCTTTTGGTGGACATGGAAGAATAGCTCTGCGTATGTTGTTAGATTCCACTTATGTGGACAGTGTGAGGGCTTTTTGCCACAAGACCAACCAAATACAAAGATGAACATGAGGACCATGACCCCACGGTTTTAAGCACAGTTTTAATATATGGGAATTTTTGCAAGCTGATTCTAAACTCCTAAGGGAAGTGATGTGCTTTTTCTGTTTTTTGATTTGCTTGCAGAAGAAGTCTCTAACTAGCTGAATGTGTAGCTGTGTTTTGACAAGCAAAAACAATTGTTTAATCTGATTAAATCTCATTTAATCTGATTAATTTACTGTAGCCCAGGTCTGATCACTGCTGTTTACAACTAGGCGTCATCCCTGTTGGTGCAACTGACTGCATGTGACTGCAAAGGCCGTAGGATATATCTCATTAGGATAGAGAGGGTCAATCAGAATAACTTTTGTTTGTAGAACGTAGTCAAGTTGATACAAAGCATGCCAGCAAAATGCCCACCAAGGTATACATAAAGCCACCGGGCCCTCTCGCTGTTCTACACAGGTGAGGAATGACTCATCTCACAATATCATTGCCCATATGTCTTTGTAATGGAGAGTTGTACACTCCAAGCCAGCTTTATACTTAGTTTCAGCTGTTTGCTGTACGCTTCACTATAGTGCATGAGTATTAAAAGGCACTGAACTTTTAACCACAGGGAAACCGAATGTACTGATGTCTTTCCTATAGATCTACATTCAGATTCTCACTTTGTCAATGTCTATTGAAAAGACAGACAGGTGAGCGAGCAGTCTTTTAACTGTAATGCCTGCTGTCTGCTCAGTATTTTGACACAGTGCACATTAGGATATTATTTATTTACCTGGATCATGCAGTACACCTCTCTGGAAACATCTACACTACTTGTAGTTCCTCGCTTGTTCCACACATCCACCTTTTAAATCATGTTATTGAGAGAGGTCAACACAGACTCCAGCAATGCTAACACAGTGAATTGCTTTTTAACCCTAGAGCTTGGGCAACAATATTGTGTTTACAATGATAATAAACAACATAACCTATGCAAAAGCAGCCCCTCAGACAAAAGAAATAACAGTACTCCTTAGTGCCACGGTACTGTACAGTACAATGTTGTGTGTTTACAAAAGTGCTAATAAACCCTTCAAGAACCAAAAACCAGAGAAGTCTGCATTAGGAATTAAGAAACACTCTTTAACTCTGCACAACATGGCGCCAGTGGGAAGGTTTCAGACTTGCGTCTAACCAGACCTTGCCCAAACAGTTGATTTTTTTGTGATCTTTTTGTGAGAGTGAGAGTGAGAGTGAGAGTGAGAGTGAGAGAGTGTCAGACAGACGTGTGTGTTCTAGATTTGTTTTAGTAGTAGCTTGCTAATAGGAGCTCTAGCAGCAGATCCTGTACTTTGTTGTTTGCAAAAATCACCACCTCACACAGCATCCAAAGGTTTAAGCACCACTAAAGTCTCCAAAAATAGACTTTGCGATAGTGGCATGAATCAGAACCATTTATGCTTGTTAAATTCATTAAGCAATAGACAAAGTGCAGCAGCCTTGCTCTGGAATAGCCTCCCTTGTGAAACATCAGATTACCACCTATTGAAAAACAATACAGAGCTAGTATTCATTGCAGAGTCTTAGTAACGTTTAGGCTGTGTTACATGATTAGCATCTGCTTTAGCAGTTTTATTATTTTAGCTAATAACTACTAAATCACACTCAGAACAGAAGTTGGCTTCTGATAAAGGACAACATTTCTGACCGGAAGGCCGGTCCATTTTTTCTAGGTTAAGCAGACATGGTTGCTACTGTGCTACCTTGCAATGTTATTGTCAGGCAGCGGTACCTAGTGGGTGCAATCCGATGATGCTATCTTGAACACAATATTGCAATAATGTCTTAGAATTTAAACTTGCTCTAGCTATCCGCACCCGTCCACTGGTTTTATGAGTCTCAAAGAAATTATTGTTTATCAAGCTAAATGCTAGCACTAGGCACTAAAACTGATTTCTGTTTTTTTTTTCTTTCTTTCTCCTGCCTCTTCACTTCTGTTTTCAGTTGAAAATAATAAAGTAATTTTACAAAATTGGTTTAGAATAGATAACTCAAATTAACAGTTATACTTTAATAGGACCACTTTCATCAAAAGTTATATGCAGTAAAAACTGAGTGTACATGATCATTTGTTTATGCTGGAACTGGCTGAAGTATTATCATGTTGGTCAAAGTTTTCGAAAGAGGCATTTGACATTGTCTCTTATTAACCTAGTTTCAGTTAGCAGCATTATTTAGTGACTATAAACAAACTTTGTAGAGATCCACAGTAAGTAAATGAGGTCTTTGGAGTCCCTCTGTAAGGTCATTGGAATTGATGGAAGTGTTTCGTTAAACTTGTCCAACCTTGCAGCAGTACTTACAAACCAATGCAGGGAAATGTCACTTTTACTGGTCACCCAAGTTCTCCGAGACTACAATCTGTCTTGTAGGAAAAGGAAGCCAATTGGTTACGTGCTACAGGAATTCTCGGCTCGGCAGAGCAGCTGGTCATGTATATACCATATTAAGTTCAGGTGCACCTGGGCGTGTTTTGTTTTTTCGTGTTTTGTTGATTTTCTAAACACATCCTCTACAGAGTGCATACCTCTGGACTTTTTCCTTTTGCTTAACTTAACATTTGTAGCCCAAGTGAAAATATGGAGCAAAACATTATATTTAAGCTTTTTCCCTGCAAATAATGTGAGAACTACTAATAATTTAGAAAATCAACAATATGTATGTATGTATGTATGTATTACATGTGGAATACTTATTTATGTATTTGTTTGTTTGTTTTATTTTATACTCAGCAAGTAGATAGAAATATTACACTAAAATGAGCAGAGATATGCCACATTATTAGAGTTTGTTCCCCGAAAAGAATTGTTGAAAAAGCTACTTACGTTTTACAGTGTCCTGACAAGCTGTCGTAGGGTGCAGATGGAACATCCTTAATGTTACGTCACCAGGTGAGCTGTAAACCAACACAGGTTTGCTCACACTCCCAGATGACGCTGGCTGGAAAAAGCTTTCTACCTGATTGGTTTGTAATTACAGGCGTTAACAGGTGAAGCAATGGTGTGATTGGTCCGCTGGGCCGTCAGTCACTGCTACAGGTAGACAGAGGAAGGTGGAGCTGATACAGGTGTGCTCTTCTCTTTTGGGTGCACCTGCGTTTACCTCTCTGCCTCACTCTGGGCTCTTGCAGGGTCAGTGTTTGGAGAGGGGAAAGGTTGCTGTGCGTGGCCTTTGTTTTTGTGGAAAAGATCAGAGGTCAAAGATCATGATGAGGAGGTACAGGCAGGTGCCACTCTCGGAGGCAGACGGAACCTTCAGATACAGACGCAACAGGCAGAGGAACTCCATTCTGAGCACACTGGGTATATGAGCGTCTGTGTGTGTGTGGTGTTACTGGCTCACTGTCTGTATGTGTTGCAGTGTTGCTGTTGTAATTGGATGGCAGCAGAAAAAATGCAATTATGCTATTTATTTTATCACTTTATTAGTAACTCCAAAAAAATACTTTTCATATGGTTGCTGAGATGAAATTGACTTCCTTGGATATTAATTCCTTTCATAATGATTTTCATAGCATGCTTATTATTTCCTTCTTGTTAATCAGAGGACAGATTATTCCTTTCTTTTTCCAAATAATTGTATTTTAACAAGATTAATATTTTGTATACATTATATACAAGTCGCTGCTGCTGCTGCAAATGCTGCAAACATTCTACTGTTTGTAAACAGTTTGCCTGTAATTTCTAGAAGTCCAAATGTTATAATTAACCCATGCTTGTGGGGTTAGTTGTGAGAGACTAGGTGACTAGTCATGGTGGGTAATAATAAATGAAAACACAGTTTTGTGCATGTTCGTGCAAATGTATGTTCCATGAACAGGATATTAAAGATGGCAAATACCAGCACAATGACACATAGTATGTGTACATAGTACAATGAGGGCCATAGTATGTTTTAGGAGCATGTATGGTCAAAATGTACGTGTAAAATGTCTGTATTTGATCCTGACCAGCTTTCTCTAAGATTTTTTATGGAATCACCCTTTTGTGAATTGTGTGATTTTTAATGAGGGACAAAAAGTGACTGCCAGTGTCTTAGTGTAAGTTTGTGTCGTGCTTTACCCTGCTGTGAAACTAATATACAAGTTATGTAGTTTAGGCCAAAACTTGTAATTTAAGGGGTTAAATAAACATGAAAGCAGGTTATGCTGTAAAAATAGTATTTTAAATAATGCATTGAACATCCTTTCATCTCTCTCTCTGTCTTTCCCCTTTATCTCTCTCTCTCTCTCTCTCTCTCTCTCTCTCTCTCTCTCTCTCTCTCTCTCTCTCTCTCTCTCTCTCTCTCTCTCTCTCTCTCTCTCTCTCTCTCTCTCTCTTTCTCTCTCCCTCCCTCCCTCTCTCTGTCAATAAGGGTATCAAATGTTTGATAATGGTCAACCCCATTTCCACTTCTCACTTTACAATACAGCCAATTCGAACACACACACACACACACACACACACGCACACACACACACACACACACACACACATACATACATATATATATATATATATATATATATATATATATATATATATATATATATATATATATATATATATATATATATATATATATATATATATATATATAGACACACACCAACAGGAAGGGGAGTGAATGAGTTCAAGTCTGGCTTATCTAGAGGGAAGAGAGATATGAGGAGAGAAAGAGAGATGGAGAGAGAGGTGTTGGATATGAGAGGAGTCTGGTGGCTGCTCTGATACTCTCAGATTTCTTCCCTCTTTTAATTATTAAGCAGCCATTCAGACAGAGCAACACACACACGTACAGAAATAAGAACTGTCGGTTCTTACACAGGCACACCACTAAACTGAGGCACATGCTCATATACACATCATCATCTGTGTAACTGCTGGCAATGGAGAGTATGATTGCTCTCTTGGTGATATGTCTGGCCTCTTGTCCAGCTGGCTGCAGAGACCTGCTGAAGGTCAAAGGCTTCTGCTGCAGTGTAGTCAAGGCGGTTATTTATAAAGGGGAAATTGAGGCTGAATTTATCATTTGCTGACATCCAATTTATATCACCAATTATAAGCTAATGTCAGGTAAAAAATCTCTAACAGAGCTCTAAAAAGGCAGTAGCTGCTGGAAGCGCATATGGTCATATATGCATGGACAGCACAGTATGCATTGTTATTTTCTTTTCTTCTTCTTTTTCTTAGTTGCTCTCTCATACACCAGCCCACTCCTCTATTTGATATATCCATGCATTCCACATGACATCCTGTTGGGTCCAGGATGCAGGATATGTTAATGCATTGAGGTGGCTTTATGGAGCAGAAAATCCGGTCTTGTTTACCTTGAGACCTGTAGAACAGGTTATGGTTTATGTGTATGTGTATTTAAACATTTTACTGCCTTAATCCAGAGTTTGTATGGAAACTTGCAGGTGTGTGTTGATGGGTCTATGTTAGAAATGTGCATCCATCCATGCAAGTTGTAGTTTATATTACTTGCACAAATGAGGAATTTAACCTCTGCATTTGACCCATCTGTGAAACATCCACATATACTCACTATAGTAAACACACACCCTAGAAGGCAGTGAGCACACTTGACTAGAGCAGAAGGCTGTAATCGCACATGGTGCCTGTGGAGTCTTGTTAGTTCGGGGGATCGAATTGGTAACCTTCTGGTCACAAGGCTGTCTCCCAAACCTACAGTCCATAATTTTGTTTTTTTGTTAAGTGCTAATATGGGCAAGTATTCTGTAGTGCTGAAGTTCTTTTAGACGTTATCTGAAATTAGCTTTATCATAGAGATGTTTTTGAACATTGAAGGCCTTTGCTCTCTTTGCTTCTGCATTTGAAGACTCATAAGCCTGCATACAAGCAAATGTTTTTGGCAATGTGTTTTTCTTAAAAATAGCTAAGCTAAAAACCCTCAGACATTCTGGGACAAAGTGGTAGGTCTGTGTGTTTGATGATGAGAAGATTTAAGTAAATGAAGCTGCCTAGTCAGATGAGCTAGTTAGCATCCTGTGGTGGATTAGCTGTTCAGAGAATCTTGTAGTTTTCTAGACTGAACTATTTTCTCAATTCCGATCTATCAGAGGAACTTCTTCTGTTTGTAGCTAACATGCATTAATTACACTGATGTAGCTCTCGATACAGCAGCAATATCTCAGACTTTACACGCCCTAAAGGGGAAAACAGGTAAGTCTGGTCATTTAGAGTTTAATAAAAATTTAGTTTCGAGTTTTATGGTTTTATATTAAATGTTCCATCCTAGAGAAACATACAGAGTCAGAATTGTTCGTGGCGGTGATGACTGTAAGCAGACCATTGACAAAAAGTTCCATGCATTGCAAGTGGTAATGAATATACCACTTGATGCTGATGTTTTTGTTAAATTCATAATTTTTCAAATAAGGCAAAATACTACCCAAAGAAAATGTTGTTCAGTTTTACCACTTCTTCTCTAATAATTAAAAACACATATGAAACTTGTATTTAAATAGTAAATAATTATGTATTAAGTATGTTTATATTTATATTTTGCTTTCATCACCACTGTAAAGTCAGCAGGTTTCTCTGAACCACTCTGAATGAATTTGTTTACAGCTTAAAGAATGAATTATGTAGAGCTCCTCTTTAACAGTGCAGTCTTGTTGGTGTGACCTTGTGTTTTGAATGCGTGTTTTGAACCAGCAATATCACAAATATGAGCTCTTTGTAGACCTCTCAGAATATGATTGCAGCACACTGATTTTTAGCATTATAAATACCTGAAATACGTGATATTAGTGGCTGCATGGGGAACGTTTAATCTAGTGTATTACTCTGCACACCTCTAGTCTGTGTGATACTGGTAATATTTCTCTTTGTTCTTCTTTCCCCCTTTTCTGGTGGTCTGATGAAATTTCCTTTGCAATAAATCACCTGGATTTGTCGAGAAAAGCGTGACTTCAAGCCTCCAGCTGCATGACCATTCGTAACATCCCTGCTGTTAGGACTGCGTGTGTGTTTGTGTGCGCATGTAAACGTGCATTAAAAGACGTCTCTCCCTGCAGGTGTGTGTGGATGCTGTGGGCGTTGTCGGCCCCGTTATAAACGCTTGGTGGATAATATCTTCCCTGAGGACCCAAAGGTAGGACATGGCACAAACACACACATACAAACATGCATACATTCACACCCATACTGTGTATTCTGTCTCTTTCTCTCTTTCAAAGCCATTGAAATAGACGCCTTTTGCTGTAGAGGCACTGGTCGAAAAATTCTATCATAAGCCCCTTGCCTCCCTGATTTGGCACATATATGTGTTTATAAAAATGTATGGTCATAAAGTAGTTTTAATATTTTTCAGTTTAGAGTATTGCATTTGGTTGTGTAACACATATTAGTGCGCAGTACAAATAAACACACACACACTTCTTAAGGGTATGTTTTATCCTGGATGATATGATGAAGTTGTGACACTTGCAGTGCTAAAACACCCCCCCACACTGGTGGTGTTGCTCAGAGGGGTGATATGTTGTGCTGGTCAGAAGCTCATTAAGAAAATTATCAGTTTGAGAGCTGTAGGTGGGGTGTGCTCCAGGGGGACTGTGGGTTAAAGTGGCTCTTGCTGTCGTTAATAATGATATGAGCCCAGTGGAATTCCTACAGCTAAACGTACTTTCCCTCTCTCACTCTCTCTTTATCTTTCTGTCTCTCCAGGATGGATTGGTGAAGTCAGATATGGAGAAGCTGACGTTTTTTGCTGTATCTGCACCAGAGAAGCTGGACCGGATTGGAGAATACCTCGCAGAGCGCCTCAGCAGAGATGTGGTCCGGCATCGCTATGGGTGCGATGCACACATTGTTTGCTAGTATTGATGTTTAGTTATTATATATTTGAAGCAGTGTGACTAAGCTTTATGTGTTTGCGTGTGTGTGTGTATAAATAGGTATGTGGTAATTGCAATGGAAGCACTGGATCAGTTGCTGATGGCCTGTCACTCTCAGAGTATTAAGCCATTTGTGGAGAGTTTCCTTCACATGGTTGCCAAGCTTCTAGAGTCCAAGGAACCGGACTTACAAGTGCTGGGCACAAACTCTGTAAGTTTTTTTTGTTTGTTTTTTTTTCTTCTTGCAAAGAAAATAAATAGCACACATGACTCAGAATCCACTTCTGCAAAGAAAATAATGTGTTTAAATGGGTAGCAGTAAATTTTCATTCATACATTTTTTCAGTGTGATAACACCTTCTTGGTGTTGTATGTGTGTCTGGCTTGTCCTTTTAACACATAAAATCACACGGGCTTTCGCATCTTATTGCTTTAATATCTCAGCGCTGCATTCTTGTCATAAGATCATGTGCAGGCTTTACCCTGCCTTCTTTATCCTGCAATCTTTGGTGGTCTGTTACCTGCTTACCTCCAAAACACTGGTATCACATTTTACTGTTAGAAACTATGGGGGCGAAATCATGACCAAACTGAGGAAAATGTGTGCTGTCAAGTGCAGCTGTGTAGCGGTCTAGAAGTGTAGCTCAACTAGCAGTTTACATGGCTAACATATATATTTATGAACTAACAAAACTACCAAGGATCCACATATGAAGCCTTAGCTTATCAGAAGTCTACCTTCCTAAACAGATCATTTACAGATCACCTCACACAAGAACAGATCATTCACAGACCTCCTCACACAAGAATGTGTTTGTGCCTTTTAGTAAAGGGCACATATTGCTTTGTTCTGAACTGCTAAGACGCTGCCTGATGTTTGCAAATGTTCCCATATCTCAAACAAACACAAACATATACACAAACAAATTCTAGTTAAAGTTACAATAAATAATTGTTGTTTTGTTTATGGCCAGCAATGATATGTTCATCCCTCTATATGGTATGGTATGGTAGTCACTGTTTGTGAATGTGTTAATAACTAATTGGCCTGACACTGAGCTCGAGTAGAGGTTATAAACATAGGGATGAGCATTGTCAGCATTCAAATGTGAGTTGTTTCATTTGGTACAGGGTGTTTATGTTTTGAGACAGGAGTCGATTATGGAGATATACCTACTTGGGGGCCTCAGTGACCTTTACACGTTTATACATGCACAAATGTACCATGCAAACACAGTCATAAAATATTTTCCCATTCATACACATTGATTCTCATTGATCCGCACTGATCCTCATTGATCCTCATTAATCTTTATTAGGGCAATCATTTTTATTAGTGGCGGAGTACTGTGCCAGTTATTTTACTAACAGTTCTCCCTTAACTGAGTGATCACAACATTTAAAGTGTCCACACTATAGAGATATGTTAATAGCAAACCAAGAATCACCTTTTAAACATTCCAAAATATTTCACAAGAAAGTAGATACACATACAGAATGTAAGTACACATACAATAAGGCTGTTAAATGATTAAAATTATTCAGCATGATTAACTGAATATTTTCTGTGCAGTTGAGTCAGTTAATCCTAGTTTTTATATATTCTTGTTGCTTTTGTTGTGTTACTGCTTGTGATTTTATCTGTAGGTGCCCTATAAGCACTGTCCATTGTAACCTGCTAAATTGTTCGTAGCGTTAATATTAGTGGAACTAATAATGAAGCTGTTTTTGTAGCTCTAATATGCTTAATATGCATGATTATATTTTCATTTAGAACATTTACCACCTACCATTTAAAATCCAAACTTGAACAAGAGGGTTGCTGTCTAGCTTCAGTTTGCACTTCTAAAGAACGTTCAAGGAGTCAAACTAGGAAAGTGCATTATTGGATTTAAAAGTATTGTTAGCGGTGTAACTCATTAGCATATGCGAACTAGTAAACTAATAAAAACATGATGCAGAAAAAATACATCTTTTTAATTAGTTGTTTAAATAGTCACATAGTCTGGTCCATTTTTAAACATTTTACACACATTTCTAGTTTGCTAATCTGTTAAACCATTTATAGTTCAACCCTGAAGACCAGCTACTTGCGTGCTGTTGCTATGGCTTTGTGATTGAAATTATCCAGTATACTGGAATTTTCTACTTCCAATAAATCCAAACGTATTTCTAGTTACAGCGGCGTTGTGACGTCTAGTCCAAATGATGATTTCCAAGCCAAATCAATATTAAAGATAGTAACAGTCGTAATATTAGAACAGTAGCAGAAGAGGAGAGCATTGATTGAGCATCTCAGGAGAACTATAGATAAACCACTAACCTGAACCCACAAACTAAGAAATAGGAAAGTAAACAACTATAAACAACTCAAAACAAGACGTAGTGTTTTGAGTGTGAGAGGCTGCAGTCATAGAGGAGTTGGAACGTGCAGCCACTGTTGCGCAGAGGTTACACTATTGCAATCGATATTTTCTAACATCCTGTCATTTTAGAATATCAAATACACATGTGAACTGTATTTGCTTGGACTGTTAACTTGATTTCAGCCGATGGCTGGCTCGGACTGTGGAATGCTGGAGTTGCCCAGTTGTACTGCTGTACAGGGCTTTGCCAAAGTCCTTATCGGAATGTCAGTTCACATGGTGGGCCGTCTTGGCAACAACCCCAGGCTGATATATCCAGAAATACAAAACCAGACTCCTCTCTCTTTGAGTGAAAGGAGTCTTAAAGCCATGAATGCATCAGAAACATGACTTTCATCATAACATCTAATTGCATAGATCATTTTAGAACTCTGGCTGAAATAGAGCACAGAAAGTGGCTGTTGCACATGTTCATATACCTTGTGTCTGCGAAAGGCAAACATCACTGATTCCATTCTTAACACTTTTCTTCTCCTCATGCACTCTTACATGGAGAGCTTACTTAGAGAATTCTTCTAGTTCTGAAGAAGAGGCAGAAGTTCTAGGAATTAGGTGATCAGGGAGAGATGTGACAACCGAGACAGCGGACAAGAGACAGTCAGAGGCACAATAGCATAGTCAGTGTGAGAGAGAGAGAGAGACAGAGAGAGAGAGACAGAAACCCAGCACTCTGAGCTAATGCCTTTAACCTTCAGTGAGTATGTTCTTTGTCAGAGTTAGTTTAGAGGAATCTGAAGTGGTGCCTCTGGATGGGAGACATGCTACATAATTTAACAGAGGTTGGAAGGTTGGTGAGAGAGAGAGAGAGATGGCCAAAAAGAGAGAGAGAGAAAGATGGGCGAAAGAGAGAGAGAAAGATGGGCGAAAGAAGAAGAGAGAGAGATGGGCGAAAGAGGAAGAGATAGAGATGGGCGAAAGAGAGAGAGAGAGAGATGGGGAGAGAGAGAGAGATGGGCGAAAGAGGGAGAGAGAGAGAGATGGGCGAAAGAGGTAGAGAGAGAGATAGGTGAAAGAGGGCAAGAATGGTTGAAGAAGGAGTGCAGAGAACAAGCAGGAGAGAGAGGAAGAGGAGGGGAGAGGAAGAGAAGGCTAATGGAATTAGCAAAAAGGTGGGCGGAGGGTGTGAAACGCTTTGCTGTCGGACTCCGTCAGAGAAGTGTTTTAGCATTTCTTTTTTGAGCTTTATCTTCCATCTGTCTCTTATAAACTCATCCTCTTTCTTTCTCTGCTACAAACTCTTCTTGTAATTACTGCCCCTGCCATTCTACACAGCAAGAAAAGGACAGGAGCTTTATAAATAAACAGGCAATACAGTCAAATTTGCTATTTGAATTTGTAAGGCATATATTATAGAAGTCATTGTACATAAGCATCTTAAAGGCTACAACTGGCCTAACAGCTTACCTTATTTCCCCCTCAGTTATTCAAATAGCGAAATTGCGTTTAATCAATCACATTTGGCTTTGAATTATGCCAAATGTGTAATTGACATGGTGTTTGTAATTTGTCTGCTGCTGTCCTTGGTCAAATGTAGCACATTGGCTAATCATATTTTGTGTTTCCCTCAGTACAACTGTCTGAGATAAACTAAGAAATATATATTTGGCAACTTCCCTGCCTATATGGGGGAAGCTTTCAGATTACTGCAGCAGTCTTTATTGAACCAAGTCTGATTAGCCAGATTGTAAACTCTGACTAAATTACACACTGTTCACTGATAGGAATCTCTTTCTTTCTCTCTCACTCTCACTCTCTCTCTCTCGCTCTCTTTTTCTCTCTCTCTCTCTCTCTCTCTCTCTCTCTCTCTCTCTCTCTCTCTCTCTCTCTCTCTCTCTCTCTGTATGCTGATCAGGATTTGCTTTAACCTGCACAAATTTGGCAACAGCATGCATGTAATTTTCATGTTTGTTTAACCAAGCAACAAACACAACAAATCACAATAACACAACATATCATTTTTGATATCAATGTCTCATCAAGATTTCAAGAAATATCAAGGAAAATCTCTAAAAATTCACAAACAGGATATTTGAATGAAGGAGAGTGGCTGTAGATAGCATTAAACATAGTTGGATTACCATTGCTTTTTTTTTTGTTTTTAAAGCGACTGAATCCAACTAGGGTTTTGGCTCTTGGTGTTGTTTGGTTAACAATTTATTTAGAAGGTGAAATCTGAGTCGCGTTGAGCATAGCATAAATTATGAATAAATATCAGAAATTATAAATGATTTTACAAACAAAAACAGCTGTCCAAATCCCTGATTAAAACTCCTGCGCCGAACCAAGCGGGGTGTTCTCTGAGTCAGGATATGAATGAATCTTAATAGCCTAGTAAGACATAATTTCCAAGGAATTTGTCTGGGAAATAGGAATGTAAATAGAGAGAATAAAAAAGAATAACACACAAATGCAAAACACAAAAGTGCAGGAATCTAAGATATGGAAAATACTCGCACAGACAGTATGTACAAGCGTTATTGTAAATATGATACAGTCATCAGAATGATAACTGTACACTTGAAAGACACAAGTTAAATTTCATTCTAAATTTATGTTAGAAGATTTTATTCTAGAAATCTAGATATCTAGTGTAATATCATAGTGCTTGATGCCAAAATTAAAATTCAGGAAGAGTTTAAGTGGTCCCCAACCACATTTTTTATGACTTTGATTGATTGTTAACTGTAATTTGACTGATAACTGTAATCTTCTCATCTACATCAACACCATCTTTCAATCAGTGAAGTAATCCAATCAAAGGTTCTTAGCATTCACGTATTTAAGCCAAACAAAAACTTTTGGTGAGGCAGTATCATGGCAGTGTGTGTATAGTATTAGTGTGTACTGAATTTTTTGTTCTGCAACACATAATAAAGAGTCCAGAAGAGTATGAGCAGAGGTCCGACAGTAAAGATGCTCAGACTAGCTGTACAGTATGTGGTGGTTTGTTTTAGTCCCACACAGTTTATTTGCTTTCCTACTGAGGCACAACTCTTTCACACATACTACAAACTACACAATGTAGTCTTTCAGAGAGTGAGAGAGTGCAAGAGAGCGGGAGAGAGGGAGGGAGTACATAAATATAAGAAGAGGTAGAGGGAGAGAGAGATGGAGACTAAAGCAGACACCGAGGCTTTGGAAGAACATAGAAGGATAGGGAAGTCTTTGTCTCGGCCCGACACCAATGAACTAGGACCAAACAAAGCAGTGTTGTTGCTGGAGCAGCAGAGCTGGGGGCTGAAATGTTGCTAGCTCACCACAGTGTAAAGATTTACATCTCCACAAATCATCCACACCAAGCAACTCTGATTGGTTGAGGACAGAGAGCTCTGTTTTATTTTTATTATTTTTTTTTGTTTTTTCAAGGTGCCTTTTTGGGGAGGCCTATTGCCTAGGACTAATCACAAGGCTTAATGAATTAATTACTTTTACTTTTTCGGGGTTTTTTAGCATCACTAATGAGTTCTGCTATAATTTTTATCTTTTTTTTTATCTTCTTTGTTCATATTTTTAGAATTATTTTTACCCCTTTTGAAAAATGAAAATACATATGCATATGTTTTTCTGTTTTTTTCTGGTACTATAAACTAGGCATGAGGTGATTGATAATATAAATGAATCTCATATAAATTGCATGTATAGAGAGTGCCAATAAAGTGTTGTTGTTGATAATACTAATAATGACTATGACACTGGTCAAAACACTAGTGCATAAACACTTTTGTTGTTTTGAGTTGGCTCATTTGTAGTCTTCCTTGATATCAGCCTTTCTGAGGCCAATTTTGCAAAAGAAACATTTGAGAAACAAGATAATGTACAGTGAGTGTATTGTAATTATTACAACTTAATTAAAAAAAATTCTGTCTGGAAGTTAAAATATATATATATGTGTGTGTGTGTGTGTGTGTGTGTGTGTGTGTGTGTGTGTGTGTGTGTGTGTGTGTGTGTGTGTGTTTTCCCCCCATACAGTTTGTTAAGTTTGCGAACATTGAAGAGGATACACCGTCATATCATCGCCGTTATGATTTTTTCGTCTCCCAGTTCAGTGCAATGTGCCACTCTACACATGAAGACCCAGAGACACGCACCAGGTTTGTGTGTGTGTGTGTGTGTGTGTGTGTGTGTGTGTGTGTATTAACTTGCAAAAGTTAATACGTAATATAATTCAATGTAAGTAGCAATCTTGCTGCTCAGGGTCAACAGAAAAATAATAGTACAGGATTAGAGTGTTTACATTTGCAATAAAGCTGTAGTCAGGCCTCAAAAGCTGTCCAAACATAACCCAAACTCCAGAATAACCTACTGGAGACATATTTCTCATAAGAGTAATTGTTAAATTTGTTTGTAGCATAAAGATTTTATTAACAAAGTATAGAGATATTTAATGAATACAATTGAAAACAAATAGCTTATCAACTGTGAGCTATTTGTTGTTAATTAAGTTTTAATGCCACTTTAATGAATGTATGCTCTCAAATGACACTCCCAAAAGTATTAGGTTGGATAAACAGCTTAGCATTGTTTGGTCTCCAAGCAGAGACCAAAGAAAGCTCAGCAAGTTAATTTAGTGTGTACTGACAGCGAGTGCAGACAGCCATGTCAGTCAGTTAAGCATGCTAGATTAGGGAGTAACATCACATATGTTCCAGGTAAAGAGCGTTATAGGGGTTTGCATAAGTGTTTCCTTTAACTCTCACATCTGTATCATAGCATTGTGTTTCATTCCTGTACATCACAAGAAGTCACTGTAAGCAGCATACTATCTAGTATAGAGATAAACATAGCAGACAGTTAATTCTATGACTTGACCACTGCTGAGGTCATCATGGTGGTTGATTCTGGCACAAAAAAAACTCAAATTTTGACTTTTGTATATTGTGTGTGTGTGTGTTTGTGTTTTCGGTTTGTGTGGGTCTGTAGGATCCGTATAGCTGGTATAAAAGGGTTGCAGGGAGTAGTGAGGAAGACTGTGAATGATGAACTGCAGGCCATAATCTGGGAACCACAGCACATGGACAAGCTCATTCCTTCCATGCTGTTCAACATGCAGGAAAGCGATGACTCAGACAGGTATGCACAAACCTAAGTCTACCATTTAAGACAAAATGACTCATGGAGGCACACAGATCTCCCTTTTGTTTTTGTGTATTTCAGTAAGCGACTGACTGTGTATGACTGTGTATTTTGCAAAAATGTTGCAGAAAAAGACTGAATGTTCAGCTGGTCTTAAGTGACAAGTAATTATTTTACATTTAATATTAGTCACTTGCAAGGCTATAATTGACTTATTCAGAAAAAGAAACAGGCGTGGGCTTGAAAAATAAGCTGATTGGTTTTGAAAAATGCAGGTATAGGAGGTGAGGGCCGAGGGGAAATTGAGATGGTTATACATTAAATTCTACATCCAAGACTGCAGAAACAGAGAACTGTAGTTGCAGCACTCACCTTCTTTTGTGTTCGGTGCACTGAAATCAATTATAGAGCATTAAAGTTCCAAAAAAGATGGTTTACGCTCACATAAGTGCTAAAAAGTAAATTCTCAGGTTTTTGTGTGTAGCAGGACTTTGATGTATATTGTACTTTATGGAAAGCTAGTACAGATTTAGAAAAACGAGTGTAATGTGATAATACGATTAAGAACACAGGCAGCAGACTTTTGGACCATTTGGAGCTTGTGAGGAGAAGAGCAGCTAAGGCCGAAAGTTGGAATAGCACAGGCGGCTAAAAGGATTCAGCAGAAAATTCATGTTTGATTATTTGTGAAATAAACAGCAATAAAGGAGAATAAACAGTTACAGGTTGAATGTCTTTCTGTGCTCTTTGGGCTCAGAGAGGATGTTTCTTCGTCTTGTTTTTGCTAAAATAATTTTTCAAGCAATGAGGGGGAAAAGAGGCTCAGTAAAAGTGCTGCAAATCTAGAGCCTTTTTGTTCCATCAGTGGAAAAGGCCATCTTTTATAGCTGTGATTCCATTACCTCTGTTTCATTGTGCTTCAGCAGAAATTCAGAGCACATCGTACAGACTTATTGTATTGCACTGTGTTACACCGGGGCCTCCTTTTAGGATTGCTATTCTGAGCCGTTTATAGAGGTTAGAGGCGCAATGTATTTTCAGGTCAGATTGGAAAAGTGGAACGAATTAGCTCACAAAAGCTGAAATGGCAGGGGAGAGACAGCAAGAGAGAGGGAGAGCGTAATGGAAGAGAAAGACCAAAGGAAGAGAGAATCAGATCATGCTGATGCCTGAAACTAACAGAGATATCTGATTGTGTGTGTCCTTGTATTTTTATCTGTGTGTGTGTGTGTGTGTGTGTGTGTGTGTGTGTGTGTGTGTGTGTGTGTGTGTGTGTGTCAAAATGTGTGTCCAGAACCACAAGGGGGGATGTGACCTGCAGGAGCTGGGGACCAACGTTAAAAGTGAATGTGGGGTGGTCAGCCACACTACGACGCCAGGGACTGTGTGCAGCAGGAATTCATGTGTGCTCAGAATGCAAATGGGTCCCAGATAATAGGTCACTTTTGAGTGTGTGCATGGAAAGTCAATGTATACAGAAAAAGAATTGAGTTTGTGTGTAAGTGCAGGTCAGTTTGCCTATCAAATTCATTGATCTATATGTGAGACCGCACCAGTCTAAAGCCCATTATTGTTATACACAAACTGAACTTATACACCGATTGAAATTCTTCCTTCAATATGAGTTTCATCAGAACCGCTATACCAGTGTGTCACTTTATTTTCACAGCAATGGACATTATAGAATAACAGGCTTTATACTTTTTCTAAAGTTACTACTACAAAACTATTTTACTGTAACTAAACTACATCACAGTCAAAAAACTGGAATACATCACAGAGAAACTCTGTAACAAATCTTTGATTAATTATATATATCCTTTTTAGTGGTTATCTATTAACAGCACAGTATGTTGCCCTGGTTGATTTTTAAAAGCATCTGTAGTTACTGTCTGAAGCACAGCTGCTCACGCATTGCTGCTAAGAGCGCCCTACTGTAGCGCTTTTGTTCAAAACAGCTTCTGAATGGCGGCTATGATGACCCTCTTGATAAAACAAAGTTCTTTCTGTTGTCCATAAACAAAGTCCATTCTGACTGTACAGCAGCTAATTCGACCTTGAATAGATGTTTCACTAGCACTAATGATACAATCAGTTTCTCATTATGACGGGGAATTATCTTTAGCTCTTTAAAGGGTTCTGCTGTGATGGGGGGGGGAAGTGTTTTAGCGACAATGCAAACCTAAAATGAAAGCAAATTTGCCATAACTGGTGATGTGTTTTGGTGTATGACACCATATCAGGAAGCTGAGTGTTTTCACCAGTGATGGGTGCAGGTGTGAGAAGAAATGTGATGGTATTGTTTAATGCTTTTCCACACCCGCTATTTCATGGTGACAGAATCAGACTGTTTACTTAATTCATCACTGGCTATGCTGTCTTACAATTATAGGAAAACACGGTGCACACACACGTCACTCGTGTAGGGGAGGAAACCGAGAGTGTGATTTTATTGTGTTCTGGCTCCTGTAGCTGTGCAGTTTCACTGGTCAAGGGCATCTGAGCCTGTTAATTGCTTTTCAGAGCTGAACGTGAGCTGAATTTGTGTGTGTGTGTGTGTGTGTGTGTGTGTGTGTGTGTGTGTGTGTGAGAGTGTGAAAGAGAGAACAAGAGAAAGGGAGATATAGAAACTGAAACAAAGTAGTAAAATGAGTAATGAATATGAAATCTGCATGTACATCCACTGTAACCTTTCTCTATGAGATTTTAACTGCTGTAAATGTAAGATTTGTGTTTATCTGTTTTCCTGTATTCTGAGTGGCAGAAGCTCTTTCAGCTGACCTCATGTTAAATATAGTCTGGTCTCTCATTAATTATTTATTCTTTGGACGGCCCTTCATCAGTCCATGAGGGGTATGCGAGTGTGCATCAGGTTCAGTGTGCATCAGTGTGAATCTGTGTGTGTGAGAAGCTGTGTTTTTTAATGCTATCATTTTTTCCCTCTCCCTCTCTCTCCATCGATCAATGATCTATTAAAAATATAACTCAAATAGCACATTTTTATGCATATGTTTATAATAATATCAATAGTAGCTTACTGCAACATTTGGCAGCTTTAAAGGATTGCGCAAAAAATTCTAATTACCTCAAATGTCTCTTGACGCAACCAACAATGCAGAACTTTTGTTGTGACATGCTGTAAAGAAACAGTGGACAGATATTGCACCGTAGAAGGACCCTTTACGACCTTGCTGTCCAATGCCATGGTCAGAAACCCTTCAAACGTCAGGAGACCCCAGAGAAAAAAAATCATGAAATGTTTTATTTTTATGTTTTCTAAGATGGATAGAGTTCATGAGAACTTAGACTAGCAGTAGTTGTAATATTTGTGGGATTGCACCATATGCCATTTTCTGGTTGATAAAATTAATGATCCTGATCCTAAAAGTAATCTCTATAGATAATAAGGCAATGTATGCAGAAACAAATATGCACACCACATTCTTTTTAATAAGATGTTTTAGTAAGACCATTTTGAAAGCCTACATTTTTTTTTTTTTTCTCCCCCCACCACAGCTTTACATCTGATGGCCAAAAGCAGTTCCTGTAAGTTAAAAATAAAGACTAATAGAGTGAAGAGAAATGCTTGCACACAGTTATTTCTTCCACAGGGAGCTAGACCAACTGGCAACATAATATACTGGCAACATAATAAAATAAAAGAATAAATAAGGTAAAACTCATCTGAACCCAATAAATAAATAATTACCTCAAATGTCTCTTGACGCAAAAACAATGCAGAACTTTTGTTGTGACATGCTGTAAAGAAACAGTGGACAGATATTGCACCGTAGAAGGACCCTTTACGACCTTGCTGTCCAATGCCATGCGTCAGAAACCCTTCAAAACGTCGTCCAAGACCCCAGAGAAAAAAAATCATGAAATGTTTTATTTTTATGTTTTCTAAGATGGATAGAGTTCATGAGAACTAGCAGTAGTTGTAATATTTGTGGGATTGCACCATATGCCATTTTCTGGTTAATAAAATTAATGATCCTGATCCTAAAAGTAATCTCTATAGATAATAAGGCAATGTATGCAGAAACAAATATGCACACCACATTCTTTTTAATAAGATGTTTTAGTAAGACCATTTTGAAAGCCTACATTTTTTTTTTTTTTCTCCCCCCACCACAGCTTTACATCTGATGGCCAAAAGCAGTTCCTGTAAGTTAAAACTAAAGACTAATAGAGTGAAGAGAAATGCTTGCACACAGTTATTTCTTCCACAGGGAGCTAGACCAACTGGCAACATAATATAATAAAATAAATAATAAAAATAAATAGAATACCTAACAAAGGTAAAACCTCATTCTGGCTGAACACAGACAGCTAAATAAATAAAGCACCTAGCTTTGAATAAAAAAACTTTGTTCATGTAAAATGAATATGAAAGAGATTATACACAGTAGTTTTAGACTCAAACATTATTTACACTATGCATTGAATTTCTCTAAAAGTAAAAACATGAAAAAACAGCATCAAAAAATGTTTATTTACAGTATATAAGAGATTACAAATTACTATGTAGGGATAATGGGGGATACGTCAAGTCAACATTTATGTAGCGCCTTTTACAACATATGTTGTCACAAAGCAGCATTACAAAGAATCTGGTGTCTGATTCTTTGTAAAGCTTGGTTCCTCTTTAGGAGGAACAAAAAGGGGAACCCAAAATAATACCAGATAACAAGACAAGCAAAGAAAAAGCGTTCAGTGTTTTGTAAGGTGGAGGAATAAATGTCTGATTAGTCTATAATAATGTAGTTGGCTCATCGGCTGGGTCAGCAGGACGCAGGCCAAGCTTCCACAGTGCGGAACAGCCAGGAGCTTCATGGTGGTTAAGGGCGAGCAGTGGCACCCAGTCAAAGCAGATGTAGCAACAGCATCAGACCTCACAGGATGAGCAGTAGTTCATCTCAGGCAAAAGAAATAGATTTGAATACACTATATGTTCTTAACGGAGTGCAGCAGTGACTGCGCCAGGCCTGGCTATTACAGCAGAACTAACAGGGACAGCCAGAAGGTAACAAAGACATGAGGGCTCCCTGAGAAGCCAGTGCCCCTCTGCTCCACCATCAATAAACCTGAGTAAACATGAAGAGCAGCGGGATGACAGCACCAACATTTCCAGCTTACCAAATACTCTCTGTCAGTGGACCCCTAGATCTGCACCTTTTATCTAGCAGGAAAAACTAATTACCAAAAACTCGACTGAACACATAGGTTTGAGGCTGTGTCTGAGTCCTAAACACTGACTGGAAGGGTATTCAAAAGCTGAAGAGCCTTGTATGAAAGGCTCTGCCCCCGATGTAACTTTGTTAATTTGGAATGATGGTTCATAATACGAGATGGCTTCAGTATTGGAGGAGATGGTGTTGTTGCGGGGTGGATTATGCAGGGATGTTGTGGATATAGTGTTGGTTTATGTCAGAATTATTTATATACAATCTTTGATTGTATAATTGAATGAAGCTGCCAGAACTGCTTGTGTTCAGCTGCATGCATTAGCCAGGCTATGCCAGAGTTACAAAGCATTTTGGGCCGGCTGACTAAGCGACACTATGTTTCAGCTATGAGGCTGCCTGGACTGGTGGTGTTCAACCGCATGAAAAGCCTACCCTTTCATGGCCAAGGACATTTCTAGCTTTAAGGCTTCCCGGGGTGGGCGCCTGTATGACACACAGTAGTCAAGGAGTGAGATCTTGCTAAGTGACTCTATATCGTGGCCTGAAGAATGCCCTGCTAGCGATGGGAAGTGTGTGTGTGTGTGTGTGTGTGTACTGTGTGTGTGTGTGTGTGTGTGTGTGTGTGTACTGTGTGTGTGTGTGTGTGTGTGTGTACTGTGTGTGTGTACTGTGTGTGTACTGTGTGTGTACTGTGTGTGTGTACTGTGTGTGTGTATTTTATGTGGGGTTGATTTAGTATTTTGTTTCTTTCTGTTAATTGTTTGATTGCATAAGGTCCTTGAGCTGAGAAAGGCGCCATATAAATCAATTATTGATGATCAATAGTCTGGGTATGGTGTTGGCTTAAGAGAGGATGGTGTGAGCACGATATTGAGTAATGCTGAGATGGGGAGAAGATGTGGATGAGATGGGGATGATGTTAGAGATGTTATGGACATTTGCATGGCTACAAATCGAACAAACAATCTTAAGGATTTTCATACATTTTGCCTTTTCAAATTTTCAGCTGAAGTATTAAATATACATCACAGCCATAATATTCTCTCTCTCACTCTCTCTCTCTCTCACTCAGGGCTGGAGGAGAGGAGAACCCGGCAGCTCTGGCTGAGAGCTGTTTTCGGGAGTTGCTCGGTCGTGCTGCCTATGGGAACATGAACAATGCTGTTCGTCCAGTGCTGGTGTAAGTACACTTCACAGTCACAAATCTATTGTACGAGAACACTGCTGGCAGAGCTATGGCCAGGGCTGCGACAAAGCAAGACCAGATGTCTCCACATCAGCTGTGCCCAATCCTGCACCAGGGGGTCTTCCACTTTGGAGAGTACAATTCCAGCAACACTGACTCTAACATTCTGATGCTCCCATAATCTGAACAGTGTGTTTGAATACAATTGGAGCTAAAGGCTGTAGGGCAGTAAAACTCAAGGTCCAAGATCGGACAAAACTGTATATAGTGACTTTAATGCAACCATCATTTGTATAAATTAATGTGTTTTGTATTTATTCTCTTTGTTATTAACAACGGTGTGTGGTGTGTGGGGAAGAAAGATAGAAGGCTGCAAACACAGTTTAATCACTTAATATGTACATCTGCCAGATAGTTATTCAGTTTTCTTAAGTTTGGTTATGAGTGTTTTGTACAGGGTTTGGTTTAGTCTGTTTATTAGCTGCAGGTATTGCATTGTACAGTAGTAACCTTTCATTATAGAAAAAAGAACTATTAGTCTGAGAGACAGAAATAAACCACAACATGCAGTAAATGATTTTTTTTCTACCCAGTATACTTGCTTTCCCGTATTCAAACTTCATTCTGGCAAACTGATCCAGGTCGCCTCCACATTTTCTGCACTTTGCACTTCGTTTAGACTGTTTTGTAATGAATGTTATTTGAAGTCATTTGAACCTGATGCCACTGCAAGCTGTTTGAGAACAGCACTGCAGTAATGACTACAGCATATCTGATAGCCAAGATAGAGAAAAGAGAAGCGTTAGATTATTATTCATTTAGTCCTGATGTATGATCACTTTACAGACAAATTTTAGTCTCTAGTTTGAGTTTAGTGTTGAGTTGTAAGTCAGTTATATCACAGTTGAGTCAGTCTTTGTTCTTTCTTTAAATGCACTTAATATTTAGCTCATCTACTTACAAAGCATCATTTTTGGAGTGTCACTGTTATTCTTATAGAGTAGGTATGTGCCTGAACAGAGGGCTATTTGGTTTATGTTTTAGATATCTTTGTAAATATCTTCGTTCTTTTTAACATACTTAGAGCTTGCGTATCTCTCCAGTACTTGTGCATTGGCAGGCATTGGTATTGTAGACACCGTGTGGGACACTCTTTCTTATTGTAAGAGTAACACTAATTCAGCCTCATAGAAGGTTTACTCTTTACCTCACTCCAACACTGGAGTTCCCTGCATTAGCATTAGCCACAGCTGTGGAAGCAGCTTTCTCCTTTGGGTATGGGAAATACAAGCCAGTTATTTTCATGAGAGCTCAATAACCAACATGACTAACTAGACTATTCACTCAAACAGTTTGTCTGCTGACATTTACATTTGTAGATGTGCACGTTGGCTAAGCTTTGGGGAAAGGGAGGTCATTTGTTATATTTGGTGTAAGGGAGGGATATAGGTGAAGGACAAATTTATTTATATAAAAAAAAAATGATCAGAAAGATGCAATTTTGTAACTTCTCTAAGATACTGATAGGTGTTCCACATGAATAACATCAGCATTTTGACCCAAAATACGCTTTATAAATGTTATTTTACAACAGAATGTCTCTTCTGAGAGGCATTTTCTTCACAACTGTGTCATTCCACTAAGCACCAGTTGCTAAGTAACGGCTGCTTTGCCATTATTAGTACATACAGAAACAGAAGATGATGCATGAAATAACTTCTATAAGAAGAACTTCTATAAGTTAGGAAGAAAAGTGTGAGAGCAGACCTATGTCACATCCTAAACATCATTGTTGCCCATGAGTAGGATTTTTAGCCTGTAGCTGTGGGCAAATCAGGTGAACACACTGAAATTATCCAGAAACCAATAGTGCAGAATAAACGTGAACTAGATGAGCTGTGAAATGCTTTATAACCCTGTGAAATACAGTGACATTCAGGTTAATCTGATAAGCACTTTGACTTTGTGATTTGTATATTTTTCTTTCTTAACATATATCCATAAATCCACTGCCAGTGCTTGTAGCTGCAGAAACACTCATAAACAAGTGCGCTGGTCCTAAAAATTATGAATGTACTGAATATGCAAAGTCTTCAGTCTCCATGATCATGGTCCAATCAAAAATCGCACTCAAAATCATAGTAATAAAAGTATATTGGTATTGTACTAGACAAGGATGACAGGCACACAGACCATTACAACAACTGTCACATCAACATCGCCAAAGACTACAGTGCCTGACTGTCATGGACAAGTTCACCAATGAATCTGTGTGTGAGGGCACCATGGTCAGTGCCAAAATGAATGGTTTCATGCGTCACTTGTCCAGAAGGCCTGGTGTCACACCACATCCATCCCTACCACAAAATGTGTGAGATCAGCAACTGTGTGAAAATATTCAAGCTGCATGGAAGTGATTACCAGGACACCATTAGAAACCTCTATGACTTCATGCCGAGACACCTGGCATGTTGTGTTAGCAAACGTGGAGGCCTGATACCATAATGAGAGACACTACTTCTGTATGTGTAGCTCAATAAATGTTGCCCTTATCAGACTAAATTTATCATCATTTATTGTTCCTAGTGACCTTTTCTTCCCTCCCAGTAGCATTTAAAACATAATACATTCTATATTTATATCATTGATATTATTTATATAAAATCTGTAGAGAGGTAATGTCTTCCCCTGTCTTTTATCTTCTTATTTCAACCGTGATGGTGTTCTGTATTCAGATTCACTATTTCCACCTGAATTGCTTGCCTGTGCTTAATGAGGGCACGACTCTCATTGTATGTCATGCCCAACACTCCTTCTTATATTCTTGTCAGGAGATTATGTGCTTGAATGCCCCAAACACAGAATGTCAGTGACTATTGCTGTATTATAGACAATATTTTACTGCTTATTATTTTCAATGTTGGCCAGTGTTTTCAGCCAAGCAATAAATTGGTCTGGCTTAGTGGTCTGAACAACCTGCCAGTTCTTCGCCCTGAAAGTCTAGACATCACCAATGAAACTCACGGCTGCTTGGGGTAGTTGAGACGACATGGCTGGTGACTCGAAAAAAGCTTGCAGCATGTGGGCACAGAAGATTACATAGGCAGTAGTAGATTGAACCTCAGAATAAATCAAGCATGACTTTGAAACTCTCACCTGAAGGCAGACTCATACTGAACAGAAGTGACTCGCATGCATTTTTAGGCGTCTTGTATGGTGTGCATTTGGCCTGAAAACGTAAACAACTCAACACCACCCAGTCAGTCACACGTACGCAGTGGCCAGAAGCTACAGATTTTGCAGAGTTGACCTCTGTGCTCTGCTTTCTTAATACATTTCAGTCACTGCTCTCAAACACACATATATACAAGCAGCAGAGTAAGGCGCTGTGGTGTATTATCAGCTTGTCTGTTTGGTGAAGTCTTTGAGAGGCAGCAGCTGTGTGAACTCCACAAGGAGGCAGGCTACTTATGGGAGGATTTTTCACCCACTGCGGCCGGATAGCGAGCTAAGGAATTGAGCTTGGAGCAGAAATGTCCGCTGGTGTAGTTTTCAATTTTTACATGTTCTGCAGCCTGGCCAGAACAGCGTTTTACACCGTTGTGTATTCATTGGTATTTCCAACATTCAAAATTACCCTCAAAAAAGGGAACATTTATGTTTCATACTAAACGATTTTACTTTAAACACATTTCTTTCAGCTTTTTAAAATACAGTTGCATTCAAAGCTGTTTGTTGCTGCGGCGCAATCAGTGATTGATGAGCTCAGTTATGCAGCTCTTGGTTCACAGCTTAAATAGTTGCTAGTGAAAATAGCTAAAGCTAACTTCACCCACACGTCAGACTCTTCTGCCTGAGTTTGTCAATGATGGCAGGAGCACAGGTGTTCTCATACTTTAGAACTCACTACATTAAACAGGGTTGAGGGTGAGTGAGGGTCTGTGAGTGGGTTTGAGGCTGTTAACAAACAGGTTGAAAAACAGATTTAAAGTAATTCTTGTAGAGAAGGAGTGGGTCAAATCAAGATGAGACTTTCTTAAGAAATCTCCTTTTTTATTGAGAACTCTCTCTAAATTCTTTCTAAATCTCCATAAAAACACAACCAAAGGTAGTGCAGCAAGTTTGACTCCCTTTCATTTATCTAATAACTCAACTACTATAGGGTCCATGGTATAAACATCAGGGTACACTAAAGTAGATACAAACTGTAGTTCTAAACATGCTTTAAAGAAGTGCCTGATAAATAGTTTATAATATTCAATAGTCAAAAAGCATCATTCAGTGTTTCGTATTGTAGTATTGTTTTGAGTATCTGAGTATTTCAATTACTTGAGTCAGCCCTAGTTGTTTTATGTTCTGTTTTTAATTGCATAGCTTAAAACATGTTTCCCAGATTCTGTTTTATGCCAGTAAAGTACAGTTGCACCTATTGAACAAGTTTGTTAGGAAACTTCAGTAATTAACACTGTTGTCTCTTTGTCACTGAACACTGAAATATTCTTGTTTGTCCTGTGCTTGCTGACAGCTCCTGCCTCACTGTGCCTTTTAAACCCAGAGCCTCATGAATACAGCACAGTTAGAAAATGGGTGCAATCAAAAATGTTATGAAGAAAGGGGTCACTGGTTGGACTTCATAACACTCAACATGCCGTCTGTTTATAGAGACAGTCCCGCTGTTCAGTTAAAAGAGCCAGGCAGCTTGCTGGTTATTCTTCCGTGATAGAAGCCCCCTCAGCTTGGGCTTTGGTTGTGGCGGTTTGTACAAACATGTTTTCTGTCTATTATTAAAACAAACTGTCTATGATGTATTAAATTTACAAGTTTCATTTTACCAGTGATTTTAAATGTGTGTTAGAAATGCAGATGAAGCTTCAGTTTCACGGTTTTAAGTCTCTCCACATTTAAAAGAAATTAGAGCCTGGTTCAGTATGACACGAACGAACCGCCCAAATGTATTGCCAACATGACTGCCAAGTGGACAGACTTTCCTCATAGCCTCCAAACGCAGTTTGAGTGTTTATTGCAGATTCCAAAGCTAGGCTTTGCATAAGGTCTTGGGAAGCACATGGACACTCAAGTACTGTTAACCATTTTTCAAGTGGCTTTGTTTGCCAACTGAAATTGCATGACTACATGAGGCCAGCTCTGGCACAGCTTTGTGCTACCTGGGTACAACATTAGCTAAAGTTAGCTAGCTCCAAAAATGTTAAGCTATATTTCTCTGCCAGAATTAGCACATCATCCACCTGTGACTAATGGCAAGTTCCGATATAACAGTCAAACCCTACTTCTGTGTTACAGAACTGTTCTAAAGTAAGAAATCACCCTTCATTTAATTGACTAGACTTTCTATTCAAAAGAACAAATAGCACTCATAAGAGATTTTAAGGAGATTTGATGTAGCATTAAGGTAAAGAAATGCAATAGAATATAACTGAAATAAAAACAGGAGAAAACAGTTTAGACAGTGGGTCTCCTAACAACTGTGACCACCATCAGATAAACTGTCACCATCAAGTAAAGCTTTCATCTTAAGAAAGAGAGGAGAAAATTAAGCTTTATTCTTACTTCAGAAAAAAAAAATCCACAGGTGTTTCTTTCCATCATTTCCATCCTTTCAATATAAATGCAAATACAAAAGAACATGGAAGCTGCTGCTGTCCTCAGAACAATGGGGTTTCCACCGACACTGTCAGAAGAAAAGGGTATGGTATAGGTGCATTAGTCCTGCAAGCTGCAATGTAAATGTGCCCTGAAAGATACAAACCTGTTCTAAAGGGCCAATTATCTGCCTTAAAGGAGTTTCAAAAGAACACTGTATTCGTCGGTGCAACCTTAAAAAAAATAATTTCAACAAAACATTGATTTCAACACATTTTAATTAACTGTAACTGGATGCTGCAATCAGTGCAAGGAGTGGGCACACTAAATGCTGAAAAAAAGTAAAGTCGTTGTCCGTTGTTGAGACTTCTGTGTCTTTTTCTGTTGAATGCATGTTCTGCATTTCTTCCTGAAGCCAGTGAATGTTAGTTTTGACTAGAAATGAATTATGTCACTTTTCCACTGTACTGTGCATGTAAAGTTTACCATGGCTATGACATTATCAACTTTGTTCTACTGTCTACATGACCTAGCAGACTGTTCCTCCATCAGGGCTTTGTTAGCACTTGGCTCCGACAGATGCAGCGGAGACTAATGCGCTGTGTTTGTGCTCTCAGGGTTTGCTAATGAGACACTTTTGTCTTGTCTCGGTCATCGGCCAATTAGGGCCAAGCTGGATGAGTGTGAGAGGAGAATATCAAAGCATCACATTCAGGCGTTCTGTCGCAGCCATTACACACACATACACACACCTTTTCTGTTCAAGAGTTGTATCCTGCCTTTTTCTATGGCGTTTGTGTGTATTGATTAGTTAACATCTTCATATTGTCAGCTAGGGGTCTGCATGTGAAAAGGCTTTCTTTAATTTTAGTGCAGCTGGAGTGTTTGAGCCTTTGTGTGAGTGTGGGTGTGTGTTTGAGGGTGGAGGTTTTGAAGTGCACCAAAAGAAAAAGGCTTTAAGCTTTAGGGAAGAGATCCGTGTCTCTGATATGAAATAAAGCCGGTGGTTGTGGTTGAGAGAGTAAGAGAGAGAGAGACAGACGGAGACAGGTTTAGAAGGAGAGACTGGGGAGGCATTCTTCCAGGCATTCTAAAAATAGCTCTGACTGAAGGGGGTGGGGGGGGGGGGGTGTAGATTGACGTCACCATGGTGACTAGAGGGAGACAAGAGAGAAGGAGAAAAAAAGGAGGATGAAGGCTCAGAAAAGAGTAAAGTAAGAAAAGGAAAAGGAGGGAAAAGGTCCAAGATAAAATTAAAAAAGCACATGAAACAGCAGGAGAGGATTATGGGAAATGTAGTTGTAAAAGGTAAAAACGTACATTGAGACATTTTGCTTGTGTAACTGTTCGATATGATGTTAGCTTTGCAGCTTGGTGTCAGCAGCACGACTTGTTTTTCAGGGCTGGGATGTTAAGCAACTGTCACCCATCGTCTGCGTCTTTAAGCAGCACAGACTTACATAAATTGCTGTTACATGTTCATGAACCTTTTTCTTCATCTTCTTTCAGCGAGTGTTTTAACACACATTTCATAATGTACATTTCATAAAGCACACATTTTCTATCTGCAAAATCAACCTAATGATGAATAAACATTACATGCTCACACTTGTTTTGAATGGTCTCATATAGATGATCCACAGATACGTAAGTCATTAACTGACTTATGCTAATACTTGATTATCGTCAACATTAACATTAAGGTTAGGTATAGGAGTAGGTGTAGGTTAGGGTTAGGGTTTGGGTTAAGTTAAAAGATTTAATAGAATATTTCACACTCGGCTTAAGTTTTGCAGCTTGAAAAAAAATGAACTTGAATGTTATTTAAAGTTACACTGAGCAAATACAGAGTATCAACATTGGACCATCTAAATAAAGAGTTATCGACAGCTCACTGCTGTATATGTAATGTCAGTAAAACCAGGACTGAGTTTCATATCATTAGTAAGTTGTCCCAGCCTTAATAATATTAGTAATCAGGTAAATTATTAAACATATTTAGTGTTTTTAAAGATTTTATCCTTAAGAGACCTTATCATTTTCACAGTATCAAAGCATTTCTAATTCTTTAGGAAGATTAAATTCTGTGCTGTATTTTATGTCGTTCGGTTCTCGTGTGTGGCAGACTTTCTGTATGTGAGGAGCTGGGCATGTTTGTAATGAATAATTTGCTGTCCAATTAACCTTTCCAGTATCTGAACACTATCTGAGTAGTCATTATTGTGGGTTTTGTTTAGTGGCTGACAAAACTGGTGCTGACATTTTTCATATTCTTATCTTGGTCAGTTTGCCAGAAGCATTACAATATATTCAAATGATACTATTTATGGACTTAATGATATTTATATTAATCAGATCTTTGTATTGCTGTCTACACTGTTAGAAACTTAAGTGTTAAGTATTTCTGGAAGCTTTTAAAATATGTCACTTTGTTCATTAAGGCTGTGCTTCATCTTTGTGTGTGTGTGTGTGTGTGAGAGAGAAAGAGAGGATGAAGCTTAATCCATGCTAAAGGTCATGCAAATGCAAATGAAGCGATTAGCATAATATATTCTCATGAACTTCCATTATAAATAGAAGTCCTGTAGGGTCAGCAGAAAATTTGTTATATGAGTTTTATGATTTTTCATACAGCTATCAGTCTTTATCTCTCTCTGTCTGTCTGTGCTTTTTTGGCAAGTAAAATGTGTACATGATGTAAACCACCTCTCACTCCTCCCTTTCTTTTTCCCTATCAGGCATCTGGATAATCACCGTTTGTGGGATCCCAACGAGTTTGCAGTATCCTGCTTCAAGATCATAATGTACTCAATACAGGCAAGACACACACACACTCTTTTCCTGCCTTCTCACTTTCTCTCACCGTTCTGCTCCGCCCCCTTTTCTTTGATTTTCTTGCTTGCTGGTCCCAGGTGTTCAACAGTACCTATTAAAGATAAGAGACAATCGATTCGCATCTACAAAAGGTGTTTAAAGGGGTTGTTTGACTGTGTATTGGTGCCATAAAGTAAGTGTGGTTGTGTGCATACACTTATGTGCATGTGTGCATCAGGGTATTTGAATAAAAGAAGTTTGTTTATGTGTAAATGTTATCATTGAGTGATAATTAGGAGATTCAGATCTTAATTGCTATTATTACTCTGTAAAGTCATTTTTCTGAAAGCAGTTTGGTTACTGGAACTGTAAAAATATCTGTATATCTAAAAGTGCATTTTTCTTTTGTTACTGAGAGAGTAAAGTTCAATTTATAGGTACTTTGCAAGGTTGTACCAAAGTATCCCAAATGCATTTCACATGAATATATATCAGTACTTTCTTTCAAGATTCAGTTCTGGATGATTTGTGTTGCTCTATTCATTCAGAGATGAACTCATACTGTAAAGAAGCAGTAACATTTATGGTCACCCTTATTTGTAGAAGGCTGTTTTTTATTTTTGCTGTATGATGGAATAATAGTTATGTAGAAAACAGTAAAGTGGTAAACTCTAAATGATGTAATGTGGTAACTGTGTTCACCCCGTATTCTCATGGTTTTGTGTGAAGTTTATGCATTAGGTTTTGATGGTGCTGTACATGTGGAACAGGTATGATTTCACTTTATGACAAAGTGTGTGTGTGTGTGTGTGTGTGTGTGTGTGTGTGTTTCAGGCCCAGCACTCTCATCATGTAATCCAGCAGGTGCTGAACCACCTGGACACACACAGTAAGAACACTCCTCGTGTTCGGGCAGGTATCGTTCAGGTGTTGCTGGAGACGGTGGCTATAGCGGCTAAGGGCTCTGTGGGTAAGATCTGTGTGTGTTTGTGTCTGAGTGTGTGTTTTGAGATGGGAGCTGCTTTAAAGTGTTGATCCTCAACTTTTAATAGGAACATTGTTGCATGCTTTGTTGTTTGTAAGTGATTTTCTGGTTGTCGTTTTATTGTTCTGTCATTTTCTGCTTTCTCTGTATGTCATTCTGCTCTGCCCATCATCAATACAGTTCTCAGAAAACTGAATTTCCTATCTCTGTTTCTGCATGCTTTCCTGTTTGTTCACTCCTAATAATACCGATCTGTCTTTCTCCTTTCTCTTCTTTTCTGCTTCTTTTTTTTCCCTTTACTTATTGTTCTCTTCTTTTCTTCTTGTTTTTCGTCTTGTTTGTCTTGTCTTTCGTTCTATATTTTCTCTCATTTGGTCTTTTTATTCTCATTTTTTCTTTTTTTTTTATTATTTCCCATTTTTTATATTTCATATTTTTGTATTTCTATATTTTTCTCCTTCTTGCCTTTTCTCCCACACTGTCCCTTTTTCTTCTCTTGTCTTGCCTTTTTTATTCATGTTTATATATTTTTCTTTCTTTCTTTCTTTCTTTCTTTCTTTCTTTCTTTCTTTCTTTCTTTCTTTTCCTTCTTCTTTATCTCTCAGGTCTAACAGCTCCTAAAAGTCAAAGCACTTACACGTTTGCTAGTGTGCCCTGCACTCCACCCAATCTCTGGTTGGGTAGGTTACATAGCAGAGCCTGTTAAACCTGCAGGCTTTTCTCTGAGTGTGCTATTTGAACTGCTCTTTGTTGTTTGAGCTATTTTCCATAGGAGAGCTCCCTACTTATCGGCTAATGATCAGTATTGGTTTACTGTTTAATTAATTAAAGGTTTTGCACAACAGTCCTTTTTTCCCCCCCAAAAAAATATCCAGTCCATCACCATTGGAGCCCCGGTTGCACAGATAATTGCATCAGTGTTTCAAAATGTTTGAATTGTTTTGCTTGGTGTAGTGCTGAGCTAATTATCAAGATCAAAAGCCTTTATTGAAATGAAATGAAGGATCACTATAGGGAATACAATGAGAGCTTTCTATCTGAAGGCCATTATTTCTCAGCTTTGAAGAGGAAAATTGAACAACTCATGACCCTTTTGTGTGCATTTGTGTGTGTGTAACCCAGTAGGGAGGCAGTGATTTGTTATTGAATTTCCTCTCTCAAGGGTTAGAAATAATGGTGTTCTTTTATTCGCCAATAAAATAATTTCAAGGCCAAGGAAGAGAGCCGGTGTCTCATCCATATTCATGTTGACACAATTTTGCATCTTCAGACAAGTTGAGGATTTATGTAATATATATTTCCAGAAATCACCAGATTACTTTGTTCTAAACTGCTGAGTGTGGATGTAAGAGGTGGTGTATCAGATGTACCATTTTGACTAGAACATTGACACTGAATGACATTCATTACGCTAAGGAGAACTGGAGGTCAAAAAAACACCATGTAGGACATTTGCTTTTGGCTGAAGGTTTTGTATTCTCTGTTATTGCCACTTGTCTCCCCCTAGCTGTGCTGCATAGTACCTACACTTAGGTGTAGTGGGATCGCTGCTTTCCATTGGCTTATTTATTATGGGGTAGTGAAGATTGTGGGTTGGTGCCTCTAGTATAATAAGATTGGGGTCTGTAGTGAGAATAGTTGAAGAACAGTTAGAAGTAGTGATGGTGTTGTGTATCTTGTCTGCTTAGGCTAACCCAAGCTTAGACATATTTTGTCTTTAGGATCGTTCAGTAATATTTCAAGACTGTTCTCAAGATCTTGTGACTCCATTGTTTTTCCATATTTTTAGTTTATTTAAAATTAAAATGTAGTTTTACTTTTTGTTTGTTTTATTACATGTTATTACATTTACATATAGATATTTTGATTTCATTGTCAGAATTAAATCCAAAGCTAAATTTAACAGAAAAAACACAAAAACTCCATTATTTTGTCCTCTTTACTTTTATGCACTTTTTCACTCTTTCATCCTTTTAGCCTTAAACCAGACTTTTACAAATGTGTCCTCTCAACAAAAGCTGTTTTCAAAGCTGACAGTGACATTATGTTATCTTTCTCTCATTTTGGTGCATCTAAACTAGTTAAGAGAGATATTTCTGACTTATTGATTAGTTCAGTAAGTCACAAGAAAATAAACGAAGCTCAGGAGGAGATGGAGTTTTAAAAAGATATAAGATATAGATGATATAAAATGATAAAAGATATAGAGAAAATAGGCAAATGACCTAAAAGACTACCAAACCAATCACCATCATCTTTCATCTTTAAAAGATAATCAAGCTCCACTCTTGCTTCCAACCTGGAAAAGATACCGGATATTTCTGTTCATTTCTCCACTTTGAGAAGACAACAACACTGTTTCTGAAGAGATGTGTAGTTGGCAGCAAGTGGTTACTGAGAACCGATAAAAGTAAACAGGAAGGAAAACAGACACTAGACATTTAGAGCATGTTGTGTAATGTGTTTTGATTTATGAGTCTAAATTTGTAATTGGGATTACTTGGATTGCGACAAGCAGAAAATGCGACTAATTTCTAAGACCAAAGGTGTGAAAAAATATTTCTCCCAAAAAAAAGTGTCCCAAAATGTCATAATAAAGTCATTTGATTAAAAACATACAAAGGATGACAGTTTATGAGGTTTCTGGGTGCTTTTCTGTTATATGTGTTGTCAGGGCATTATTAATTGGTCGTTTATCACGAAATATTCACACAATGTAAATGACGGCTGCTGTATTTTGTTTGTCAAAAAATAAAACTACAAATAAAACATAGATATAAGATATAGATATAGAAGTATTTCACACTTTTTTTCTTTCCTCAGTGTAGTTTTTGACATTTTGACTGGAAATATTGAACGTTTCTAAGACATTAGAGTTATATTAGACATTAGAGTTACATTAGACATTAGAGTTACTAACATATTATCCATCTCTCTTGAAGTTACAATTCTGCAGATACAAGGTTTTACCATGATGGTGACAGTTTAATGAATATGCTCATGTGCTTACATGTGTGTGTGTGTCTGTTGTTTTTCCAGGTCCCACTGTGTTGGAGGTTTTTAACACTCTTTTGAAACACCTGCGTATGAGTGTAGATTTTGAGCTGGGTGAGGGCTCCCGAAGGAATTCTGGTACGAGTCTTTCATCTGGTCGCGGAAAAGAGAACGAGGAGCGCATTGTCCAGAACGCCATTATTCAGACCATTGGTTAGTCAACCTCTCAAATTTTAAGACCCAATATTACTATCACTGGGTCAAACCACTTATAGTGACTCAAAGATCAAAGCCTCCCTCTAATGGAATTTATATGTGTGTGTGTGTTCAGGGTTTTTTGGAGGAAATCTACCTGATTATCAGCGTGCTGAAGTGATGATGTTCATCATGGGGAAAGTTCCAGTATACGGAACCCCCTGCCACACCCTGGACACTGTCAAAATTGGGTAAGAGATTGTGTGTAGGAGTCACAAAAAATGCAAGTTTTAAAGTTCTCTAGGGTGAAGATTTTTAAAGCAGTGGAAAGGTTCATGTGACTGTTCATGTGACTGTTCGTGTTTTTTTAGCTTTGTTTATAACTTGTATTGTGTAGTCACCATTTAAACTGAAACGACATTGTGTTTTATTCTTTACTAAACTAATCTCTATCTCTCTCTATCTCTCTCTCTCTCTCTCTCTCTCTCTCTCTCTCTCTCTCTCTCTCTCTCTCTCTCTCTCTCTCTCTCTCTCTCTCTCTCTCTCTCTCTCTCTCTCTCTCTCAGGCACCAAGGTACTAAGAGGATTCAGACGATGCTCCTCAGTTCTCTCATTATGGTACACTTCCTCTCTGTTGCCCTCTCAAACTATTTGTCTGGCTTATTAACACTGACGTAAGCTCTGGCATCTATGCGTCACGTCTGCCATTGAGCGTTAGTCATGCTGCTGTTTGCTAGGTGTGGTGCATTAGCTCTGTAATCTGCTTGTAATGTCTGGTTCATCCTGTATGCGTGTCTGGGCTTGGGGAGGCGGGCAACAGAGACAAGAGACGCAGGTGTGGACTGTTGGCACTGCCTCTCTGACTTTACAGCCACCCGCTGTGTGTGTGTGTCTGTCTGTGTGTATGTATGAGTGAGCGAGCTAGCATGCAGCTGCAGCTGGGTCTCATACTGAGGAGCAAAAACCTGTCAGTCAACCAGCCAGAGCCTGTTTTGTGTGTCTATATTTGAGTAACTCCTCCTCATCCTTTCTTGCCAATAATTGTTTTTGTTTTTTTATGGGGTTTTTTTTGGGTTTTTTTCAGTACAGCCTTTTTTTGCCTGTCACCTTAAACAGCCAATAATGAACCATTGGTTAAAGAACTTGGGAACACTAATTACCTCGTTTAGGTACCCTGATTTAGTCATCAGTTGCCATGGAGATGAAACATGTTAATTGTTCTCTGCCGGCAGAGTCTTATTTGCATGTTTTGTCATGCTGATTAGTTACGGAATGATTTAGCTTTTTTCTTGCCTGCACTGATACATCATTGTCTGTGTTTATACTGTAGCATGTGCATTATGGAATGACTTATACAGGACATAAATTGCATGATAAGTTAGAATCTACAAGCAAACAAGAAGGCTAATTATGAAACTGCTGATCAGCAAAAACTTAATTTTTTTGAGGCTGCAGTTGTCTAGAGAATTTTGTCAAACTTTCTTTAACAATTATTTAGGACATTATTCACTTTAAGTGCATTAAAACCCTTTTCAATTATTGTGAACTACTATTCATCAATAATTTGCACTGTTGCCTAAGTATGTATTTGTTTAATTCCCTGTAAGGTAATAAAACATCAGTATTTGAAACTAAGTACACACATCGGAAAAGGAGTTTTTGCACAAATAGCCGCACAGAGTAGGAATCAACCAACAAGACTGAAACTTAGTGGGTATGTTTGACATTGCGAGACATGTGAATGATTTTAAGTTCTGACCCAACAGACACAACTGCAGTCACTAGTGCTGTTTGTGTACCTCAATAAATATTGCCCATATCAGTCTACATTTAGCATAATTTAATGTTCCTGGTAACTTTTATCTTCCTTCTAAATAGCATTGCAGTCCCACACCTCCTTCAACTATTTTTTTTAGTAAAAAAAAAACATTTTTCGAAAAATGGGTTAATAAGCAAACAGTTGCTTCTTGACTGAACTGCATAGTCACATTTTGACATGCTATATTCAGAATAGGTTTTAGATAGCACCCATGACAGCTGGTGCAATTCCTTATTATCCACCTGAAAGGCTACACAGCTGTTAACTGCACAAAAAAGGCTTTACACAGCAAGCAGATTTTGTATTGCATCCCAAAGCCTTTAGGATGCCTACTCTAGGTTCATTAAATACGCATATCAATTTAAAATTTAAACAAACTACAGACATTTCAGAACATCAGAACATAGCTGCCTTTCCAGCTCTGGTTTTGGGCATATTTAAAATAGCATCATACCACCCTAGTGGTGGGCAGCTCAGTATCTGCCAGTTTGTATGTGCTGTAGGGGCGCTTGGTTCACTAGCTTACACAAAACAAGCAGTGTTCACTTCTTCCAGCACTTCCAGGCAAGTTGTTCACTGGAAGAATTGCAGAGATCCTCGCAGCTGGTGTAGACAGCTGCATTATAATTATATTGTAATGTGATCATTTTGGTTGTGTATTTCGTGTTTTCTCTTGATGTTGCTTGCTGTTGGAACAAAGAACTTATAGGCAGATAAATCAATTAACCCCAAATGTATGTACCTTATTTCCATGCTTTTCAAAAATCGTTCTGCATGACAAAGTTTGCATGGTTAGGCAATTAGTATCCTATTGGCAAATGTATTAAAAGGTGTTCATGTAGACATGCGACATATAAACTAAATTCTCTATTAATGTGCCGAGTTACTGAACACTGTTATTTTGATTGTTACATTGTTTGGCAGTAAAGGTGTCACTGTAACACAGCCTTCAGTAGCTGCTTATTAAGAGTGGCTGAATATGGTGGTTGGTGTAGCTCAGTGGATAACACCACTGCCCACCAGAGAGCCACCACATGTGGGAGACTGGGGTTCAAATCCCAGTCTGGGTGACTATGCTGTGCTACACCAATAAGAGTCCTTGGGCAAGACTCCTAACACTACATTGGTCTACCTGTAATATGATTAACCTTGTAAGTCGCTCTGGATAAGAGCGTCAGCTAAATGCCGTAAATGTAAATGCCGTAAATGATCACATGCATGTGTTTGTGTAGGTGACGTCTGGTTTCAAGTGTAAGACGATGAGTGCAGGTTTGCCAGCAGCGTTTCTGGAACCCCTATGCTCCATCTCTCTGATGGAGGACAGTGAGCTACGGCAGCTTGTCCTCGAGATCCTTCACAATATCATTGATCGCCATGACAACCGAGCCAAACTCCGTGGCATCCGGTACCTCTCCACTCTTTCAGTTATATGTGTGTCTGTGTGTTTAAATCTGTGTGCCCAAGAGTTTGTCTCTTTTTGCTGTGAGTGTCCCTGCAGTGTGAGTGTACACATATCTATTAGGCATTTCAATTCATTTCCATCATTTCCAATTAGCAATGTGAAGTTTTACAGGAAATGAATTCCTTAATGGGCATCCATGAAGGTTAAACCTTTCTTGTTTTGTGGTTTTAGGGCACCAGACTGAAGGGAAACAAGAGAGATGCTTTACATGCATGACACTGTATGCCCTTGTTTATTAATGACAATCTGTATAACTGTAAAACTGTATAAAATATTTCTGTTTGGAGTTTGTCAAAATTAGACAAAATGGAAACTGAATTTTTTTACAATGGGATCACTATTGTCTGTAGCAAATAAAAATCTGTGCAGATTTTTGAACAGTGCAGAGTGTCAGCTGAAATGTTGTAGTGAACTTATGCTGGAGCTTTGGAAATGTGTTCTCTAGAGGAATGGATCTTATGTCATGGTTTGGCAACTGTTTGGCAATCTGAGTTTGGTGGATGCCAGGAGAATGCTACATACTGGAACGCACAGTGCCAGCAGTAGTTTGGTGTAGGAGAGATAATGGTCTGGACCTTTTTCCAGGGCTTTTGGCTTAGACCCTTAATCCACTTTCTTGTTGCGGTTTTTACTTGGTTATGCCCCTGATTTTAGTTTTAGTGAGTTAAACAGTAATAACTCACTAATGATAGATTTTCTTTTTTTCCAAACTTTTTATCCGATATCTATATTTTCGTGTATAGCATGTATTTTCTTTTCTTCTAGAATTATTCCTAATGTTGCTGCTCTGAAGATAAAGAGAGAGAAGATTTCCAAACAAGATGTCGTTTTCATGAAAAAGGTACACACACACACACACACACACATTTGCTTGTTCTTCTTCTCAAATACTGCTGCTATGGAAACCAGCGAAGTTCTCAGTGAAAGTTCCAGCATTCAGAGTCTCACAGCAGAGCAGCCTCTCTGAAATGATGTATGACTCATTAATGAAAACTCTGATTGTTGAATTAAAACACAAAAGATTAAAAACAATAATTTAGCTTTTGAAGGCACAGTTAATTTATGCTTTGGCATAATCGCAACATGAGGAGCACTTTATCTACAGGGTTGCCAGATTGCTTCTAAGGTTTTACTATACTATTTTACTATTTTACTACTACTATTTTACTGTTTCATTATTTGCAAAAGCCTTGCTTTGACAAATGTGTGGATAAGGATTTCAGCCACATGGCACTGTCTGACTCAACAATTGTAGTTATGATGTCACTTGCATGGATATCTGAATTTTGTTGTTTTAGTATGCATATCACTACACAACACCAAAGCAAAGAAACTCTTAAGTAATTTCAAATAGAGTAATACAATTATTTACATGTGTATCTTATTTGCATGCCGTTCATTAGCCCTCATGTCACAAGGTGTTCCAATTTTCCACTATTACAGAACCACAGTCAGTAATGAAGAGTAAACTGAATAACGTATGTCAGTTCAGGCCATATGCTTGTCCATTACATCAACAATAAACTGAGCACATGAATTCCTAGTCATGGTAGTAAACAAATGGGCAGCACAGCAGCCTCTTCTTAAACAAAGTAAACAAAATGTATGTGAATTACTTTTGACAATTGACTGGATGTGGAATTACAAGTTAGGCTAAATCTTAGCTGCATTATGTAATGTGCTTTAATAGTTTTTTGTATTGCTAGGAACACACCAGTGTTACGACTAACCAGCCCAAATGTTGATTACTCCTCGGTATGTTTTTGCCCTTGCCATATCCAGCCAAAATGCAGCAAATTTGGCAGGAAACAACACAAAATAACATATATAACTTGAAGTTGGTTTCATTCCACATTTTAGTACTTCTACTAAACTATAGACTATAAACTATACTATATATAAATATACCCTTATATATATACCATATGTTTTGTACAGTCACTAACTAAGGATCTAAGTATCTGATTTTCCAAGCTAACCCACCTACAAAGAATGCAGAGGTCTGTAATTTTTATCATAGGTAACCTTCAACTGTGAAAGACAGAATAAAAAAAAAATCCAGAAAATCTCATTGTATGATTTTTAAATAATTAATTGGCATTTTATTGCATGAAATAAGTATTTGATCACCAACCAACCAGCAAGAATTCTGCCTCTCACAGACCTGTTATTCTGCACTCGTTACCTGTATAAAAGACACCTGTCCACACACTCAGTCAATCACATGAAGAGAGCTTGGACCACAGTCTCAAAGTGGACCATTAGTAACATACTACACCGCCATGGTTTAAAATCTTGCAGGGCATGCAAGGTCCCCCTGCTCACTCCAGCACATGTCCAGGGCCTTTTGAAGTTCTCCAATGGCCATCTGGATGATCCAGAGGAGGCATGGGAGAAGGTCCTGTGGTCAGATGAGACCAAAATAGAGCTTTTTGGTATCAACTTCACTCGCCGTGTTTAGAGCAAGAAGAAGGATGAGTACAACCCCAAGAACACAGACGTGAAGCATGGGTATGGAAACATCATACTTTGGGGGTGCTTTTCTGGAGTGGCCTAGCCAGTCTCCAGACCTGAACCTGATAGAAAATCTTTGGAGGGAGCTGAAACCTCGTTGTTGCCCAATGACAGTATGGAGTGGGCCAAAATCTCTGCTGCAGTGTGTGCAAGAACTACAGGAAACATCTGACCTCTGTAATTGCAAACAAAGGTTTCTGTACCAAATGTGAAGTTCTGTTTTTCTGTTGTATCAAATACTTATCTCATGTAATAAAATGCTAATTAATTATGTAAAAATCATACAATGTGTTTTTCTGGATTTTTATCTTGGATTCTGTCTCTCACAGTCGGAAGTGTACCTACGATAAAACTTACAGGCCTCTTCATTCTTTGTAGGTGGGAAAACTTGCGAAATCCACGGTGTATCACATACTTATTTTCCCCACTGTGTGTAGTCCGTGACGCTATTAATATGTCATTCTTTTAATACACCCAGATCTTTTATCTGCTGTTCAGTTCTAGACCTTATAAAGTGCTGTCTGGTAGCCATATACTTAAATAAATACAGACACTTTAGCGTTATTACTGTAACTTGGAAATACAGAATACAGAATGAAATAATGCAGCAAATAAAGAATAGAGCAAAGAAAATTTGGAAAATAAAGTAATATTAATTTTGAGTTAAGCCTAATTTTGAGTTTACAACTTATACAGTATAGGCACCAAAGAACCTTCTATTTCATACACTAAGGAAGTGTATAACATTTGGTGCTAATGCAATCCTACCTTGTAGGATAATCAGGAAGTTTTTTAAAGAGAAATATTATAGTCTACACTGTTGGCAAACACGCACAGCTCAGAATAGTTTAGACTAAGTAGTGTTTGTATAGTTAGTTTTATATTTTACTAAACTACATTTTTCTCTCTCTCTTATCACTATCTATCTCTCTATCTCTATCTCAATAGCATGGGCAGCAGTTGTACAGGCATATCTACCTGGGCTCCAAAGAGGAGGATAACGTTCAGAAGAACTTTGAGCTTCTCTTCACTGCTCTGGCTCTACTCACAATAGAGCTGGCCAATGAGGAGGTGGTTATAGACCTCATACGGCTCTCTCTTGCCCTGCAGGTATGCACACAGGCACACAGGTACATGTACATACTCTCTCGTGTTATCAGAATATGATGCTGAATTCTGCATGATGAAAACTGAATTAGAATTTAGAACTATTTGCCAATTGTGCCTGCACACAGAGGAATTTGTCTACTGCATGTAACCCGTCCATGACGTTTAACAACCACACTAGTGAACACAACACAGTAGGGGGCAGTGAGCATACTTACCTAGAGCTGTCCATGGCACTTGGGGGTTAGGTGCCTTCCTCAAGGGCACTTCAGTCATTACTGTCAGTTCAGAGAATCGAACTGGCAACTTTCCTGTCACAAGGTTGGTAACCTCCAACCCATGACTGTTACAGTTACCTAGAAAGGCAAATAATGATATCACATGTAATATGACAATGCTTGATACCAGTAGCAAACATAGTGGAAAAAAGTTGCACTTAGTTCGTATTGGCTTAGTAAGAGAGTCTGATTCACACTTTCTTGATCAATAGAAAACTGCTCGGTATTCTGTACGTCTAAGCAGAGATGTTCACAAGTCGATTTATGAGTCCAATTTGAATCTTAAGTCTCTGGAGTGCAAGTCAGGTCTTGAATCTTTAGCAGATCATTTCAACTCTGTCATTTTGCATGTTATAAAAGGAAACTCACTCCTCCAGGAACAAGGTGCAACATACTCATGCTCAAGTTAGATGTGAAATGCAGTGGAACGTAGTGGAAAGACAGCAGTAAACAGGCAGGAGTTTGTTCAGCAACTTTATTAGCATTGAAATACTACATAGTTTAGCATACCAGTAATCTAACTGACAGTCAGTTTTATGTGTTCTGCAATGGGAGGTGATGCTTACATCTAACGTATGGCCTGTTGTTACTTGTTTTATATCTATTCTGTAATCTTCTGCAGGATCTGGCTCTAGCCAATGAAGAGAACATGCCAATGTTTATTCGCTGTGGCATCATGGCACTGGTTGCAGCCTACCTCAACTTTCTGAGCCAAATGATTGCCAACCCTGCCTTCTGCCAGCACGTGAGCAAGGTGCGGTGGCACAAACACACATGCATGCTAAAGTTTGCTTCTCATTTATTACTTTAAAGTTCAAGTCTTAGACTGAGCTCACAAAGTGTCGTAATAAAGCAGGGTTTGTGCATCATGTTGCTGCCTCCAAAAAAAAACACTAAAGAACTAATTTTCAAACAGCAGCTATTCATTAGGCCACTTTGGAACCAGTAGAACACAAATGAATGATGTATTTGTAATACATATATAGCATATATAGCTTTCCAAAATAAGAGGTCTGCTACAATTTGTACACCTTTTAGTATGCCATGTTTCATATGCATCTTTTGTTATGGTAGTCAAAATATTTAGAAAATGATTTTTGTATGTGACTTGTATTTGTATTGTATTTGAACTTTATGAACAAAATAATTACTAAGGAATTTATAAGTAATTACTTACTTATTTTAGTCTCAATGTGTACCAGTACACACTGTTCATGTTAGAATCGCTCTGATTTCCTCCCTTCCTTAGTTGGAACTTTTTTTTTCACTGCACAGGACCAAAAACACACACAAATACACCACCTGACTTCCCTTCTCTTCACAGGTCATCGAGTTGAGGAATATGGACGCTCCCTTCCTGCTGCCTGAACATGTGTTTAGAGAGAAGTGTGTGTAAGTATTTAGAGTGTGTATTTATGTGCTGAAATATTTGCATCATTCCAATAGATGGGAAAAAAATTCATTATTTGTTGTATTGCAATTTTCTCTTGAAATATTTATTTTTCACATCTTATGCTGAATCAGTAACCCAGACACATTATAAAGTAGGATATTTTGGCACATGAGAATGGAAGAAAATCCCAAATTAGTCTCACATTTCATATATATGTATAGCAAAAAGGCCAAAACCATAGTAAACATACCCTATGTGACAAAGTATTGGTAACCGGGCTAACAAACATTAACAAACAAAGCTATTACATATTTATGATGACATATTTAGGTTGGGCTTTACATTTTTAGGTAAAATTAAATAATTTCTGAATGATTAACTGTAAAACTGCAGCATACAAAGTAAAATAAAAGTATGCTGGGGGTTAAAGTGTGACCTGTCAAAATTAGCATGTTCCCTTCAGTAAAATAATTACAAGCTCAGGTAGAGCGCAAGAAGCAGTCTAATGCTGTCAAATTCACTATAGTGCTTAATTTTCTTTGCATCTAATTTAAATAAAATTAGTCAATGTTAAAAACGAGCCTATACACTGAACATAGTATAGAAAGTATATGTCTATATAAGCTGCAGTGAACCTTGTTAACAGAAAACACAAGAGAAAATCCTAAAGTATTCCAAAAATGGGAATGCTTTGAGATGCGTCATCATGCATAAAGAATTTAAAATTGCTTTACAATTTCATCTTGCTGCCCTGAATTGAAATCTAATTCAGCAGGTGTCTAGAGATGGCCAGTCCTAATAATTTCATAAATCTACAGTTTGGTTGATTACGTTTTCAGATAAATGTAGTTGTGGTGTATTCCTTCTTATTCATTTTGTTTGTTGATGTGGGTGTGTGTATTTGTGTGTGTTACAGGCTGCCTGAGTCTCTGGACCATGGGGACAGTGGCTTGTATTTTCAGACAGCTGAACTAGCCGACGCTCTCTCTGGACCTGGATACAATGCAGAGAGACTTACTGTAGCATATGTGCCACAAGTTACAGGTACACACATGTACAGTCTGTATGTTCTATAGCATCAGCTTCTCTCAGGTCTAAAAGGTTGTGTGTGAAGAATCAGTATTTTTAATCAGATGTGTTATTTTATTCTGTGATAAAATGGTAATAATGTGCTAACCCTGCACTTTCAAGACCTTGATTATAATGATAGAAGCTTCGTTCACATGAACCTCATCCATGTTCCAAGGAATAAGTATTTTACCCCGAGAAGGACAGAAAATATTTTATATGCTAGTCCTGTGCAACTCCAGAACTTACAGTTCTGTGTGTCAGTTAACTGACAGAAGTGTGGTTTGTCCCTGAATCCTTTCCATTCTTATGTAGATTTAGCCAATGCTCCTCCTGCAAGGATTTTACTTTAGAGTACCTCATGTGTAATACAACCCAAAGTCCATTCCCGCCAGGTAGAGTGGGAAATATTGCCAAAGCTTTGATTGTCGTTCCTCTTTCTGCTTGTTTTTCTCGAAATAATGACTTGAAAAATTTTATTAGTGTCTGACAGTATGCTACAATTACCTACTTACTTTAATTCCTTATGTTCTATATGATTATTCACTTTTACTTTTGAGATTATTTAGAGTTATTTTCTTAGATTTATGACTTTGCATTTCCGGATGTATCGATAGGATATTATTACAAGAACTAAATCCTTCTTCTAAACATAAATATTTAGAAAATATTAGGCTTTATATTCAGATACTAAGTCTAAGATTTCAAGAAATTAATTTTGTAATAATTTTGACATTCCAGAGAAACTGGAGGACGAAAAACAACTATTTCTTTTTCTCTTCTGCATGATGGGAATTGTCTTCCATAGTAACATCAGTAGGGCTGCAACTAATGACTATTTTCATAATCGATTATTTTTCTGTTATGGTTTTAAATAAATCAGTAAGGCTATATTCACACAGCAGTTGAAAGTGGTCCAAATCTGATCTTTTTTTATCAATAACACAGAAGTGTTATTTGTGAGGAAGCAAAACACACTATGAATCTGACATTTTAAATTCTGATTAGCACTTCCATATGCATATCCAATATCCAGCAGTGTGACTTAGAACAGCCAGAGTCATTCACGTGACTTTCATCAATCCAACTCAAAATTTGTCATAATTCTTGCTGCAGAAATGTCAAACATGTGGGCTGATGTTTCTATACCAAAAATTAACAACACAACTCAACTGCACAGTGTTCAACAAGATTCTAAACTAAATTGGTAAATGCAGCATAAATGAAGGAAGTGGCTGCAGCCGAATAATGTGCCCTTTTTGCAGTGAGTTCAAACATGTTGGGCTTGTGGTAAGCCCAGCTGTCATTCACAGAAACTACATGATCTCTTCTGTGATAACAGAAAAGATAAAACTGAAACCAGGAGTGGCCCTGCATCAGTATCATCATTGTTTACCTATATAAACCACATAAGGCATTGTTCTTTGTGAGTGCAGGTCAGTTTAGCTGTATGATATGTTCAGACTGATGTTGGATATGGATCAAATTGTTATGGTCTTAGAAGAAAATCGATCACCTTTACCTGTTGTGTGAACATAGCTGGTAACAGTCCAGTTATTAGCCATGCCTGGCTTTTTAAATTTATGTATGTATCAGTCCAAATTCAAATACAGAAAAAAGAGTTTTAACATTTTTAGTGGACAGGAAACTAAAACCGTCTGTGAGTTACTCTGTGTGCATTAACAGACAAGCAGCCCCTGATTGGTTTTACAGGAAACAAAGTTTCAAGATTTTAACGACCCAAACATCATTAAGGCAATGAATTGATATTTTTTAAATACATTTTTAATTATTAAACATTCCAGTTACTTGTTACTGGCTGTATAATTTATTTATCAAAATAAAAATAAAAGATTATAAATTTATCTGGTTTTCTAGCCCAGAATCAGCTACATATTTATTAGTTGGTCTGCATTCAGCTTTGTGGTGTTTTTAGCTATCCCAAATTTGTTCTTTGTTCGTGTGTGTGTGTGTGTGTGTGTGTTTGTGTGTGTGTGTGTGTGTGTGTGTGTGTGTGTGTGTACGTGCACTCGCCCGTAGTGCTGTATACAGTAGGGAAGATTCTACACAGATGCAAACAGACGTCCAGAGGTACATGTAGTGTAGTAGCAAGGAGAAGTGTGAGTGTATATGTGTGTTTACAGTTTGTATGTTCCTGTAGTATTTATAAAGTAGTTGGTACATGTAGATACCTGAACCCTGTGTTACTTGGCAACCACAGGCTCAGCTATTGGTAACTATGGCTTCAGTTTTGTATCTAGCAGCCACATCAGGTTTTCTGTAGCTGTATTTGCTAATGCCCTTTTATTGACTGTCAATCCAGTTTACTCCTGGAGGGCCACAGCCATGCAGAGATTAGGCTGGTCTTGAGTAAATCTGATTACCTGATTTAAAAGATGACCAATCAAAATTTCTTGATAAATTGACTGAGTAGTTGACAATTTGCATAAAGATCATAAATAATAGGAATTCTCATACTGCCTTATCATACAGCCTTTTTTTAAAGGTGACACACCCCACACCCCTTTTAAAAACTGAACTATAGTGTAACGGCACTGTTTGTGTAAAAGACCTCAGGGCATTAACTGCAGTGTGATTCTCCCTCACCAGACATACAGCATCCTGCCTTTAAGCACGTTTAAACTGAAATCAGTGCTTTTTTGTTTGATTCGTTTGGCCACGCTGCGTGTTCATGTTAGCCAGCTGATTAAAAACACCTGTAGATGTGTGGAGCCAAATTGAATTAACGCTGTTAAAGCTTAAGATAAGATAATCCTTGTAAGGATAGCAGTGAGTTGACTGCAGGTTAGTATAGTCACACACCACTTAACTTGTCACTCACATTTGGTCGCAGGAGAACAGACTGACAATCTTTCCACTCACGCTACATTTTAGTCCTCACTGTCTTTCGCTCTTTCCCACCCTGTCAAATAAGGTCAAAAAACTTGGAAGTGTGCCCTCTGCTATCGTTGTTCTTGCAGTGGAAAAAGCCTCCAGGGCTTTCTAGGCAGCAAAGTCTGAAAATGCTCTGTTATTTCAAACAATTATCATACCTTTGTTTTATTCCTATTGAATAAATTATCTTGCAATAGTTTTTATTATTATTTTGTATGTTACATATTGCCCAACCCTAATTGGTTGGTATTGTTCAATCTATATTATAGTTTGATCCTATGTTAATAAACAACAGGAAATTAGTTAAGTAAAAATTGTTTTCTTCTTCTAAAGCTGAAGTAATTCCCAATGCAAATTGCATTTGGCTGGTCGAAAAGACATATATAAAGGGAAAAGCTAGTAGATTTGGGATAGCATGTGGAATGGATAATTGAAACCATGTGGGAGGGGGGAAAGCTATAGTAGTAATTTATTTTGATAATACTTTAATACAGTACTATTACAAGTGATAATTATAATAAAATAAATATATCTTGCTAATGTTTAACCGTAGGCTTAACATACACATTTCATATAATCTTTGATGATAAGCTGTTGAGCTGAGTCAGCTGTGTTTAAAGAGGTAGAATGCTGAACTCTGCAGTGCCATGGCTGCCAGGACTGGACTCTGACACTCCTGAGCCTAGTGTGAAAATGTTATGTAATATTTCTGAATGATTTCAAATGTGGTATTTATGCTGTTTATGGTGCTCTCGCTTGGATTGATGACCTGGTGAGTTTAGCAGTACTGGTAATGAGTTAAATTATAATTTAAATGTAAATTATATTTGATTGAAATATGGCTTCTAAATGAATGTGCTGTACATAGCTGAATATTTGTGTGAGTATTGTAAACTCTATTTGTCTCTTTAGTCACATTTATTTGCATCTTACTCCTGTATTGCTATTGTATTGTTTATGTTGTTTTATTGTTTTATTACTCATTTTTTTTATTGAATGTTAATTTTGTCCGCAAGTGACGTCCCTGCATTGCTATGGCGGGCTTAAATCTACAATCTCAAACTCTTAAATGCCTGTGGTGCTCTATTTACAGTTGCTCAAAATTAGTTTAGCCAAGACACCATGTGGGGTTTTAATGAAGTATCAGAAGTTATTGTTCATGAGGAGAAAAATTGAAGAAAATGGCTTTCTGGTTTCCTGCTTCCCCTTCAGCAGTTACATTCAGTTTAGTCCAAAGTCGATTTTCATTACAAACATTGTGTTGCTATTTTCTGTTTGTATCTTTCTTTAGTAATATTGCCCAACCATTACAGTCCTCCAGCTCTTCCATTTTATTTTTTTACTTACTGCTATCTGGGTTTTGCAAGTCATTACAATCATGTGACTGAAAACCACCTATTGTTGGTAGTGATTGGAACCTAAAGTCTGAAGCAATATCTCTAAAATCTCCCTCACTGGAAGTTATTTCATAAAATGGTTATGATTATGTTGCATGGTGTCTGATGCCTAGGACACTGTTTATGGTAGTTTTGAGAGAGGATATTGGCCTAAATTGTTTTCTTTTAAATCTATTTATGGTGGAGACATTCATACAGGCAAAGTAGGGCCCCAAAAATAGGACCCAATGAAAGCTTTTTCGGGTTTATCCTTTTCCATTTTACCATAATCAACGAATAAAAACCTAAGAGGGCTTGTGTATGTTCATTTGGATTATAAAGGAAATATTTGAGTTGAGAAGATATTTGAGTTGCAGACATGATGACCCCTGGATCCTGTCAGCAGTACTGTTAAAGTTAGTTGGAAGGTTTCACCATTAGGCATCCAAACCCTCAGAAAGACATTTTAACAACTTAATTAGGCTTTATCCGCAGGAATCCCTCTATAAGATGTAACGTTTTCAGAAACGTTTTGTTTGGTCATAGGGCTGCATGTCAAAATTATTATTTTTGTGGTATAGACTGTGTTGCTTTTTTGCTACTCAGTATCAAAAATGGTGTTGTGCAGTATCAAATTCCAGTACCGTCATAACAGCATCCAGTAAACTGAGCTAGTAAGCATGTTTCTCCAAATTCAGAATGCATGTTTGTGCTTCTTAATTAGACTTTGATCCATGCAGTCAGTTAACTTAATTATTTCCTTCAACTCACACTGATTCATACACACACATTTACCACATTTAACCCATAGATGAAGATCGGTTGACTCGGAGGAAGAGTTTTGTTGACACTATCTCGCTTCAGGTTGACATCCTGTCCAACAGCTTACCTGACCAGGTACACACTCAAGTACATTTATACACACAGAAACCAAAACACTTTATTCTTATTTGCAAAAATGTTAATTAATTCAATAGATCACCTAAGAGTTTTGTGTTTTGCTCTAGTCAACATTGGCGGAAGAGATAACCTTTGAGACTCTGAAGAAGGCCATTGGTAAGTTTTGGCTGCCTGAGTGTGTGGGACCACATCTCTCTTTATGGGTGTATTTGTGTGCATGCGTGCATTTATAACTGTTTCTTTTACTCTCAGATACCACAGGTCTGGAAGAGCAGGAGCGAGAGAAAAGGCGGCAGGTGATGGAGAAGTTTCAGAAAGCTCCGTTTGAGGAGATCGCTGCCCACTGCGAGTCAAAGGTCTGTCTGTGCGTCTGTCTGTGCGTCTGTCTGTGCGTCTGTCTGTGCGTCTGTCCGTGCGTCTGCCCGTGCGCCTGCCCGTGCGCCTGCCCGTGCGCCTGCCCGTGCGTCTGCCCGTGCGTCTGCCCGTGCGTCTGCCCGTGCGTCTGCCCGTGTGTCTGTTGCCACATTTTCTCATGTCACAACTTGTTACAATGTTACAATTTAGAGTTAGCAATATGTATATGTCAGCTGCTGTGCTGCAGTTACCAACCAGAGCTCCCAGCAAGTAGATTACTTAGACTTTTTTAAATTTGTTAACTGTGATTGTAATGATTTATTACACTGTTGTTTGTAGCATAGCTAGACATTGCTTCCTACTTGCATTTGCCACCTGTTGCAGGATCCGTTTATAAGCGATTATCTTAACTTATTACTGGCATGGTGACCAATAATAATAACAATCATCACTAATGACATCAACAATAAAAACATGGGAGAAGGGAATGCTTTGAATTTTGTCTTTAATAATTCAACTTTAAAACTAAATCCACAGGGCGATAGAACGTCACATGCCCTTCCCAGCAGGTCTTCAGTGAAATTGAATTTTGCAAATTTGTATGTGACACCCTTGGTGGCCTTGCAGAGACACACACCCGCAGTGGAGGTGTGAAAACTTGGATTTACAAAATTGTAGGCCTTGACAGCTCTCCTTCATAGCAACTCTTGTAGTTTTGGGTAAATGGTAGACGACAATGTTTAATATCTTATCTTTGAAGCACTGAAGATTAGCGCAAGAACGTCAGAACAAGGCCAGACTTCACAGGTCTGGGTCTAGATACTGACCCAGATATCATCAAGCATTTCACTCATTGTGTTCCCTAAGGTGTCCATGTTGTTAGTGTCATTATCATGAGATCTGTGACTAGTTGACATGAAGCGACATCCAGCCATAAGCATTATTACTGAGTAGTGCAACCCCTAGTTCTGACACAATATGTCAACTAAACTCGTGGTGAAATCTGTTGTAAAAAGACATCTTCAGTTTAACACTGATCACATTGATCCTAACAAAGTTAATGACTTCAGCTGTGTTGCTGAAACATTTTTATCACATATCTAGGTAAAGGATATTTAGAGTCTTTGGACCTGTCTTGTTGTCCTGAAAGAGTTGTGGTCATAAACATTAACAAGAAAGTGACAGTTTTCACAAAAGTGAAAACAGGCTCCTATAAACAGGCTTCGCAATACATGGACAAGCCCAAATTAGGCATGTGGCTAATGGAATGTAGCAGTGTATATTAAGGTTGAACCAGTGTTTGAAAATGGGTAAAAAAGAGGTTTTATATCTGTGTCATTTGGAACCTAAATCCTTTATATAGCCATTATGTAGGCTATATCAGATACACAACAAAGTTATCAGAGTTACCTATTTATGCAAAAGAGCCTGCATGCTAATATTATAAATGGGAATAATCTTTCTCCATCTCTTTGTGTAGGCCAACATGCTGCATGACCGCCTGGCTCAGATCTTTGAGCTAACGATACGGTCAGTTAAATTTTCATCTGTTAATTTAGAAAATCTCAAGCTTAATCTAGTTCTCAAAGTGAACTGGAATATGACTAGTCTGCCTTCCTGTTCATCTCTTTGCAGCCCACCCCCAAGCCCCTCAGGAACGGTTACTGTGACATCAGGCCACACCCAGTACCAGTCTGTGCCCGTCTACGAGATGAAGTTTCCCGACCTCTGCGTCTACTGATCTTTTATTCAGCCTACTGACCTTTTATTTTCACTAGATGATAACCACTCACTATATTGACTTTCACTCATTAACATATACTCACTTTTGACCTTTGACCTTCACTAGATCACAACTACTTACTTTTAAACTTTTCCCTTCATCAGGCCATGACTATATACCATAAGACTTTGACCTTAACCGCCATACACTTACACTGACTTTGAGGAAATTCATCTTTAAACTGCAGCAGACTGGAGCTCTCAAATAATGGTTCAACAAAAAATTAAATGTAATGATGACCCCATTTTAGACTGCAGATGATGTGATGTTCGCATCAGCCAACATAGTTGCACAGGGCAAGTGTGACTTTTGACTTTGAGCATTTGTTAACATCATCAGCCTAGTGGCACCAGTTTAAACAAAAGAAGCCAAATTTCAAATATGTTTTTTTTTTTTTTTTTTTTTAATTACCTCCCTAAATTCAAACCATGAACCTTGACCCCTAATGGCTGCAGAGATTCATACATGCAGCCATCATACATGTATGTCCATCTGCTTCTGTGCTGTTTAAGATGAAAGCAGTGGCTGTACCAGAGACTTCAGCATATCTTTCAGACATACACCAGCTCCACATTAGGTATGTGTGTGTGCGTGCATGTTCAACAGTTCCTGGCTTTACTGAGCTTTTTAAAGGCTGCGAGTCATTTAAAGCCCGCTGTCTCTTTGTGAATCATAGCCTCAAGGATTCTCGTGTTCCACTTATAAATATCGTTTACATGACTCATAGTAACTCTGAATAGGACTTAATGTGAACCAAGAGACTTAAGACTTCTGTGTGATGTAATTGTACAGACACAGTCTCTTTCTCTTTCTCTCTCTTTCTCTCTCTTTCTCTCTCTCTCTCTCTCTCTCTGAAAGCTGAATGTAAGGCTAGTTTGAGCCTCAAAAGGACACAACTCTGTTTCTCAAATGGTGTGAGTTATCACCACAATTGGTGCCCTTTCCACAAGCATACCTACCTGATCCACTGAGTTCAGTACCTTAAGGGTGTGAACTATAAACTTTTACCACTTTCCAGCCCATCCATACTTCTATTTCCAGGTTATAAAACACAGGAACTAGTCCTTGGATAATGTAGCCTTGGTGTGACCTGAGCTGGACTATGGAGTTGTAAGGTTAATTAGGGACAGGGTTTGGAAATTCCTGAAATGTATTTAATACACAGAGGGTATTGGAGAGCTCTCTCTGTCTCTCTTCCAATAATTTAATATGTATTAAATAGTAATGCACGCTTCTTGCTGGGGCTGCAGTGTTTAGAGGAGATTAGTGATGATCATGGTGGTCATGTCATCAAAGAAGTTCTGCCTAAACTCTTCAGAATGGCTACATGCAGCTACCGTGTAAAGGAAGTTCACACACACAGTACTGTGTAAAAGCCACCTGTCATCTATATAACTTCCAGTCGAAATTAATCACACAAAAGCCTCATTAATGTATTACCAGAGTACTCAGTGTTTCCACGTTTTGCCTTTATTACAGATCCATCCTTTTTTTCAGGTGTTTTTATTTTGGGGCATTTTCTACTTCTTATAATCCAAATAATCCCAAACACATATAGTTTTGTTCTGGACTCTAGAGTGGTCAGTCCATTGTTCTAAGAACACCAGCAGCTTCTTTGTCTGAAATTACACATTTTTTGGTATATTTTAAAAAACGTACAGAAACACTTGTGGAATTATAAATTTTAGTTCTCTTCATCTCACTGTCACAGTTTTGGTGGTCTGGCAGGTATTTCAGTTTCCCTCTCTATGCATGTTTCCCTACCCTTATGCAAGTAGATTATCTCATCTCTTTCGAAGTACTCCTGGAAATTTGTTTTTAAGGACCATTTTGACTGGAAATTATGGATGTATGGCTCTGACTTTTGCACATTACTGATGAAGTAGTATTATATTCAGACCCCATGTTTCCAAATATATTTGCAGATTGTATTATAATGTGAGCAAAAGCACAGAACAAAGCTTGCCTGAAGTATTTCTGCTGAAAATTGACCCATCTATAATGTATCTTTAGGATCAGGTCCTTCTTGTGCATATATAGCTTAACACTTTTAAGCTAAAGATAGTAAAGGACAAGAGTTGCTTCCTAGCAACTGTTGCTAATTGTTCTAGCTAAGCAAAAAAAAACAACACACACACATATATATATATATATAGTGGAATGTTCAAATTTATATTGTTGACTGTTAAAAGCTTGAATACTGTGCTGTATGTACGCCTTGGATAGCTTTTTACAGACAATGCTGTTGACACACATTTTGCTGTTGACTTATATATATAATTTTTTTAGTGTTAGCAACTAATGTTCTCAAAGGTTTTGTCTGAATGAGGGTGTCAGCACCGCCTAGTACAAATCATCCTCAGTCTTCTGAGGTTTCACTTTGCTCTAGAAATTCAAAAGTGAGCCTTTTGTGCATATTGAGATAGAATTGGTGTTTGAGGAGCTTTGATGCAGCTTTTTTCTTTCATTTCCTGCATTTGCATGTTTACTGTAATTGCAGTCATCACTTCAGCAGTCGTTGCCTGCAAGATTTGTGATGGTTTTATCAAGCTAGTGCCAGGGCTCAGGAAAGGCGCCTATCTCTGTTAATAGATTATTATGCTGTCTGTGTTATACTGAAAGTTAGCAGGCTAGAATAATAAATTTGACCAATCCAAGCCCCGCCCACAAATGCATTGTTTTGTAGCTGCCTAAGAAAATCTTACCGTACAACTTGACTTTTGTCAAATATTTATGTTTGGAGTGGTTTGTAAATAAGATTTTGTATGCCAGCTTGGTGATAAAAGTATTGTCATCTTTAATTGCCCAATTAAATTCAATTAGCTACAGCTAGATGCCCAGATTAGGGAGTGCATTATGTAGTGAATCTAAATTACAACCAAATTTGTTATTCTGCACTGCAGTTACTATTAAAGGACAGATTTGTGGACAGAGCTTGGAGGTCAGGTAAAAATGGTTTTGTTCTATGCTCATTTTGTGGTCCTTCACTTTATGATCATGAATATTAAAAGCAAGTGGCTTTTAAAAAAGAACTAACTGGTCCGATGTACCAGTGGGAATGGATGAGACTGTTCTAGAGACTTTCCAAAAATAACAAATGTACTGAACACTGATCCAACATTTGGATTTGTTGACAGTAGTTGGTGTGAATGGGATATTATTGGGAGGAATCTGGTTACTGTGTTGGCGCTATATGTCTGTTTGGTGTACATCTAAAGTGTAAATGTCTAGTTTAATTGTCAGACTTTATTTTTGCTAATGGAAAAAGGTACATATCCAATATACAAGTGGGCCGGGGGGGTGGGGGGGTGTTCAGAGACAGAAGGTAAAGTTAGATGATTGTGGTATTGTGGTACGATGGTGCAATAGCATGTTGGCCTTCAGGTTGCTTGAACAACACTGTCCTCGCTTTACTGCAGAGTTCCTCATTCTGGTTCATTCATTTTGGGTGCCCATTCACTGCACATTTCATTACTTTTCTGATCTAATACACTTAACTCTTACAAACCCTCTTTCAATACCTTTTTAAACATGCCTCATCAGCACCTGAAGAGGAGTGAGGGATCCAGTTAGTATAAATATGTAAACTACAGCAGCAGAACTCGATCTGCAATCTGATGTGATTTTCTTTTAAAACCTTAAAAATAGTAGACAAAGCTGTTTGTCTACAGCAATAAAATAATATAACATAAAAGGTTGCTACATTTCAAGCCGCACATTATATAGCAAACTACTCTTAACTGTCCGTTATACCTAACTGTTATTCTTCTAGCTTGATGGTTAGTAATCTAATAGCAATATAACTAAAATCTGGGCAACAGTTCTTCTTATTCTAAACTAAACTTAAGTCAATTTATTCACAAAAATTGATGATTGCAGTACACAGTTTTCTTAGCAAGTTAATTAGTTCACTGAAGCTAGAGTTCTGTTGAGCATGAAATTGAAGCCCAGGCTGTATCTATGACCCTTCTGATACTGTGAAATTTGAAACTCAAATCTATCCCGCACCTAATTAATTTATTAACACGAAATACAGTGTTAAAAATATTGCAACCAGATGCGGTTTTGCACACACACACACACACACACACACACACACACACATATATATATACACACACCATTCCACTAAAGTTCCTTCCGCTACTGTTGCTTTGCAGAAATGATTAACGCACTTTAGACAAGTTTTAAAAGCGGTATTATTAGGAATTATTATTACCCTATTTCGGGCTGAAACATTTATCATAATAATTTTTACATGGCAGGAGCTGGAGTTTTACTCATATGGTCATCTAGAGGAAAAAAAAGCCTGGCTTAAACTACAGAAAATATTCCGGTTTAAATCTCAAGTGCATCACTGGCCCCAAAAATTACAATTCCCCCAAATTGTTCAGCCAGAAACATGTTTACAAAACCAGCATAGAAATTGAGGATAAGAGTTAAATCAGGGATGTTATAACAGTGAAAATAAGGGCATCTGCAGTGCACAGGGAAAAGCAGGACTAGGATTAAGGAGCGCTGGTGTGCAAAGATGATGTAAGAATTATCTCTGTGTTAAGATGCTTTGGAGAAAGCCAGTTTAGGCTGGTGTAGCGCATTGTGGGTATTGTAGGATTGACTGGACACAATCTATGTAGGGACAAAGTTGGAGATGAAAGGAGCTTAGCAGTGTGGCACATGAAGGAGCAAAATGCACAGTTATTGATCTAATCCTCTGGAGGGGTTGATCAGTTAATGAGTTGGTCGGGTCTCTCAGATAGTCGAACAGTCCTCAGTCTTATCTTGCAGGGAATTGTGACCAGATGGGCAATGACCTTTAGGGTCTAACCTTTGACCTTTTGAGGGATAATTTGCTGCATTTTATGTTGCTCTATAGCTTTATTCTGCTTAATGGGATAATAGACAGAAACCTTTAATTCTACAAAGATGTCTATTAATATATCGTCTGTATTAATAATCTATTTTGTAAGATTAGTGCAATATATATTTTTGTCTTGATCTCAATGGGAAAGTGTTGTCTGTAGACACACAGTGTATTATTCAACTGTCTCACCTGTAATGCACATTTAATAATGATGCAGTAGTTTGTGTGTGTATGTGTGTGGGTGTGTGTATGTGAGTGTGTGTGTGTGTGCGCATTTGTGAGTATGGAAGCTTGTTCACTTATGCATGCTGGTCTTTTGTGGTTATAATTCATATTATAAATATTAAAAGGCATTGAGTAAATGAACAAAAAAATCTGTCTTACAAAAGCAGCTGGGAGAATGTCTGCTAAAATGAACCTATGCGTTGTAATCACCGTCATGATTTCACAGTTTATTGCTGTTTTGTTTTTTGTTTTTTTAATTGTTTCTCAGTAAAAATGTTATTTGGTTTCATTTGGAGTCGGGTGCGGTGTATGTGGACGTCTTCGTGGTCAAGCTTTCGAACTTTATCACTGCTTGCTTAAAAAATTGTTAATGTGTTGCGGATACAGTGGGACCACTGAATACTCAGAGCCAGATATACCGATAACGCAGTCCTATTGTAAAATGCGCATTGATGCAACCCTAATATGCTCACACTATGCATCTGAATTGAATGTTTGGTTTGCTACAGCTTATCATACAAACTGCACATAGCCCCACCCACTAACTGCACGCTTATGAGGCGCTGGGGATAGATGGTTATCCACTACAGTTATACAAAGAAACTTTAGATGTAGGCTACCTTGATTGATTAGAGGCAGTGTCGAAATGAGCAAGATGGAGAGATCTAACTCAAGTAGAATGGTGTTTACAGACGTTTGCCATCAATAAAAAAACAAGAAAAAAGCTCTATGGTGAAGTAAAGGAACCACCAACAACCTGGAGACAGAAAATGACGATTTTAGAGTGGTGCTAATACGCAAGTTTGTGAAACAAACCGCATCACGGCACATTTTGCGCTGCGCCTTCTCCCCACACTTGCTGAGTGTTATTACAGTGTTATTCTGTTGTAAATATTTTTTTTGTGTGTATGTTCCTGACTCATGACTCTGCCTAACTACTGTGGCAGCTGTCTTTATTAATGGAAGCCTTGCAACAACATGTTGTTCACACCTGCTTTAAAAGGTGGAGCACATTGGCAGCAAAGTCAAACTTCAGTAAATCGGCCCTACATGTAATGTCTTCTCCCACATTTTGCACAATCCTCCTTCACCTGCATATGCATGAGATTTCATACATAACCTGTATATCAGGCCCTGAGTGTTCATTTTAGCATGAGTGTGTATGTGTAAGCGTGTATGTTTCAGTAAGTAGATGGTAACCTTGAGTACGCAGACACATGCACAGCTGTGGAATTTATTTCATTATAAATGTTTATTAATAGTTAGGCGCTTTAACTCGGCCAAATGCAAACCACCCCACTAAGATAGCGCTCTAGTGGGGCTTAGATGATCAACCACTTTTATGTGCACATTAGAGGAAGCTCATGCAATCTCAATAAAGATTTTATATTGAAATATACACTGTTTCTCTGGTGCAAATTTATTAAAGACATCTGTAAAAAGACAAGCCTGTGCATTGATTGTTTAACCTGCAGCTTTGATCTTCTGCTTAATTAAGAAATCACACTCCATGTTTGCCAAGACAAATATGTATGTACCCATAGTTGCCATACTTTACCTCTTTTGATATGTTCTGAGTTACTTCCATCTACAAAAAATAACTAATAGCTAATAATGATCAACTTTGGAAGTCTGGTATGCTGGATGACAAGTACAACGTAGTTCTCATAAATAGAGACAGTCTGGAGAGGGTGTACACTGTAGGTTCCTGGGCATTCATATCTTGGAGGACATCTAACCCTGGAGGACATCTATGGCTCACATTGCACCAGGACAACTGCCTGTATCTGTAAGGACCCAATCATGCGTGCATCTCGTCTTTATCAAGTAGATGATACTGGCCATCCACACCCGTACCTCCCAATACTGACCATGGTTGGTACAAGTCTGTTGCATGCGTTGTGGTGTGTCACTGCTAGGATTAGGAACAGTCCACCACCCAGAAACTGACAACCGTGTTATATTGTCTAACTTCACACAGAGGATGTACCAACAATGTAGGTGTGTTACTTAAAGGGCCAGTGAGTGGAGATATTTAAAAACCCTGCAACACTAATGTGCCTGATACCAGCTCAATACATAACATTATCACTGTCACTGTTGTGCTGAGGTCCACCACAAAAATAATATCTGGCCAGCAGTGGTCTCACGGATGTCCCTTTCTGGTTGACCTACAGGCTGGAGGAGAGCTGATAAATTGCAGCAACAGAGGGATAACAGGGATAACAAAAGATATGAAAGTGGTCTCTGATGACCAGTTAAGAAGTTTCCAAGGCTGGTGTTCGCTGTAAACTGGAAAGTCAGTATGTTGTGAATACAGTGATCCATGCTACAATCCAAAACTTGTGTAATACATGATATGATAACCATGCAAAATGCAATCTTGTAAGCATTATAGAAATATAGAAAATGGAAATCCTATGACTTATCCTGTAATAACATTTGTGCATAATAAGGTAATACATGCTGTTTATTAAGTATTAAACCTATTAGCAAAAATACAAATAATGTAATTGCCCACTAGATCACCATTTTCTAATATTCTTGACTTTGGTGTTTATGGCTTTTGAACTGTGCGCTGACTACAAACTCTATGTTGCTTTTCTCTGGAGACGATGCAACGTTCATGATTTCTAAATTTTGGTTTGTTGGACTGCAGCACGTTTTTCCACTTCATCTCAGTCCAGCTGAATGAGCTTGGACACAGAGTAGGCTGTGGTGTATTGTATCTGTTTAAACAGTAAATGGTTTCTTTTTTGCATGGTTGCGTTTTAACTTGCGTGAAGCAGAGACAAACTGTGTTCACAATTGCGTCTGTTTTAATGAGGGGCCCCCTGAGGGCCAGAACATCACAGCTCTCTCTCTTGCATACAGAGATTTTGCCAGATTCTCTAAATCCATTAATAATATTATGTACCAGATGAAATCCACTAGACTTTTGCTATTTTAGGTTGAGAAATTTAAATTTTATTTTAAATATACTGTTTTTCTATTTGCGCTGGTGAACCTCTCCCCATTTTACCTTCTAAAAGACTCAGACTCTACGAGATGCCTTATTATACCCCATCATGTTACTAACTTTTTGCAAATTAACCTATTTGGTTGTGCTTTTTTTTATCAGGTGTTTTTAGTATTACATGACTTCAACAGTCATTTCTTTTTAACTTTTTTGAAGTTTGCTGCTGACATCAAATTCATAACGGACATGCATTCTATAAAAAACAACAGAATGTAGTTTTCAATTAGATGTGGTTTAAATGAGTTTCTGTTTGTATGCATATTGCACAGCAACAGGCTCATAATTGGATCAGAATTGTTTTGCTTTATTAACATTTCATTACACTGTGTTTTTATAATGCTATATAATGCTATTATTACCTTCAGCATAGTTATGAGTTATGTGCTTTTAGCCCTGTGATATGTAATATAAAACCAGATTTGTCAGCTTTCAGTTTTGAAGGTCCACAGAACTGAACACATTCAGCCTGTGACTTACACTGATAAGTTGTATCTTGGGGAGTTGCAGTGATCCAGCTCTCTAGGACTGGGATACATGGCATCCATAACCCAGTATAGTACACAGCTTAATGTACAACATAACTGCATCTTGGATTCACATTTCTTCTTCCTCCTCTTCTTCTTCTTGTTCTTCTTCTTTTTCCTCTTTTCCTTTTTCTTCTTCTTTTCCTTCTTCTTCCTCCTCCTCTTCTTCCACCTTCTCTGGATTCCCTGCTCCTTGGCCCTTTTCCTCTCTTGTGCCTCCTGTGGAGTCGGTGTGTCCAGGTTTGTACTGTGTGTGTGGACGAAGTGGACGATGCGTAGGGTGTTTGTTTGTTTTGATGATTTCTGAACTCTCTTCGCTGGAGTCATCGTTGCTGGGCTGAGGCGGTGGGCGGGGCCTGCCTGCGCAGGGCGGGCGAGGTCCAGAGCACTGAGTGCTGATAGAATGGTTGAAGTGTGATGCTGCCATGCATTCTGCTGTGGTGCGATCACACACACACTGCAGCCGATCACACACGCTCACTCCCATACCTGCATCCGAGAAAACACAACACATACAATCAATCCATTTACTTACAACTGAGTAGGTTAGCCTGATCTGGTAAACAGCCATGCAGGGGCACATTCCAGCCTAAAACTAAATATATCCTTTACACAGTAACCAGCAATGCTGCATTACACCACTGAGCCTCGTCACTTTGACAGAATTCAACTCTATATAGTTTGCATGTTTTTGTTCAATGCTGTTTACTATAATACCCAGCATGCATTATACAAACACAACACACAAACACTCGGTCATATGTTAGACTGCCTATGTAGATGCCTTGTTACCTGTTGTTTTAGCTTATTCTCATCCTTATCTCACATCTTTGCTGTTTTGGGTAATCCTCTTTGAGGAGATTTATCAACCATCACCACTGTTACAGTTAAGTACGTTGTCTACGTCTACGGCTATGGTTTTCAACCTTAGTGGTAATGCTAGGGAGTTGGCCGTCAGCTAGACAAAGTGTAAATTTGGATATTTCAAATCAAACAATTGTACCCTGATAGCACACAGCTCAATAAATAATAAAATAACTTTTTTATTATTACCTTTAAACAGACATGACCAAACTTTTCCAGTGCTTGCAATTAAAAATCAAGTTCTGTTTAGTGGAAGGCTTTCGGTAATGTTCGGGATCATGATAAGGGCAAGATTAGCTGATTGGAGCTAATTCCAAACTCACACTGGGGCTTTCCATTATTGCAGTTGATACGAATGCTGTGTTTTCTGTCTCTCCTGCAGCCCAGCAACACAATTTGGTCCTGACAGCACTGATGAAGAAAGCAGCACCTATACAAAGAATACACAGAAGAAGAAAAGAAGCACATTCCACAGTCTGTGATAGTCACAAATTATGTGTTGTATACAGGAACTGGACAAATTATTGGAAACATCAGATGAAATACTGTTTTAAGTACCATTCATGAGCATCATAAAACCGCACAGCGATATGGTCAGATGCAGTAACTATAGTAATGTGTGGTCTATTTATCGAGCATGTTTTATAGCTGGTGAGAGACAGTTCTAGTGTTTGTTAACAGTGTGCTTTGGCTATCTTCAAATGTTAACAGTCATAGGGGAAAGCGATGCTCCACTGCTCACCTTGCACCTCACTATGCATCTCTGTACGCTGGCCCTTGGTATAAACGGTTTTACAACATACTGTTTTACCGCTCATAGAGGTGCTTTAATTATGCTGTCGTTTTTCAACTATAGTTTTATGGTGTTTAGCAACTCTCCTTTTTTCTGTGTCCACTCACTGTCCACTCCTTAAGACATTTAACAACTCCAACTGTGTCTGATCCACTTTCATTAGCACTACATTAGTGTCACTGCAGTGCTGAAAATGATCCACCACCTGTTCTGTGGAGGTCCTGTGGGGGTCATGACCTTTGTAGAACAGGGTAGAAGGGAGCTAGTGATCAGTGGAGGTGGAGAAGAGTGTAGAAAAGAGTTGCTGTTATGTTATGCTTAGCTTCGTTTATCTTTTTCACCCTACACTTTCTACGTGTCTGATATAACTGGTCCTGTTGGTTTTCGGAGGCTGACCCCTTCTGTATGTGTGTTTACCGGTCCAGTTGATCCTGAGGCATGCCACTGCCCTGTTGCCCACAGTAGCAGCCATAGTACTGGTACTCGTGAGGACAGCGGCCGGTCAGACAGTGCAGCATCTGCCCCAAAGCCTCAAACTTCCTCATCACTGCTCCCTTTGAGCTGTACTGGGTAAATGACATGCTACACTCTGTACACCCACACAGAAGACAAAACACATGCACAGAGATGAAAACTGTTATTCTCTTTTCACTGTCCTGTACTATAACAAAACAGCTCAGGGGGAATGAAAACAGCTCAGTACTTTACCCACCACTCAAATCCAGCTAATTACTAATTACTCTGTGCTATAATATTAGGCGCATAGACCAACAGGAAGCATCAGTATTCGCTTAGCTGGCTTTGTTTGGTCTTTATCTCAGTGTAGCATCTTAATTCAGTAGCTCTACTGGCAGCTATTATTTTTATCACTGCTCTTTATCTTTCCTCAGTTGCTGTGGTTGCAGCTGTGACAGTAGCTGTAAGGTCAGAAGCTACAATGTATCCTTTCTCAGTAATGCTACTGGCAGCTACGCTATGACATGTATAGTGGAGCTTTTGTGGAGATCTGCCTCAGAATGACCTGGAGAGCTGCTATCCTTACCTAACACCATGTGTCTGATCCAGGTAGTCTAGGATAATTAGCAGAAGCAGATGTGTCAGACTGTGGTTGGAACTAAAGTCCATAGAAACATAAATCTCCAGGGCCTGGGTTAGTGACCACTGATCTAGACTTGTTCTATGCATATACACTATATTTTTTCTCACTTGCCCTTTCATCACTTTCCCATCATTTTATCATAAGGATTTACCTTTGGGCACTAAACACATCATTCCTCTTCATCCACATAAGAGCACTTAACTTTGAATGAAACTCTAGTTTTACACCTGTGTGCATGGTTGGAATATCCAGAGCATGGTTGGAATAGCCTTACCACAGTATGGTATTCATTGTATGTTGTTGGAATGGAATGGCTAGTGTTGTACCTCTACTATTGTACTACTATTGTACTACTATGTACTTCTATTTCTAAACCATAGTTATACTGCTATACTATGGTTTAACCACTGTTGCTATATTTGCATAGTATCCTGACTATTGTATTGTAACAACATAACCATAGTTATCATAGGATATTACAGTAGATTGCTTTAGATTCATGGTTAACTGTACAGTAACAATAATTATTATGATTTACCGTATTAAAACCATGGCTGATTTTGACAAATGATGTCCTAACATTAGAATAAATGCAACTAAATAAACAACAATGAACAAGAATTTGTAGTTGGAGGAAACAGGTTTGGTTTTAGATTTATTCTTGATGCCCCAGCCATTGAAAATATCTGTTAAAGGGGTTGAAAATGCTAACTGGCAATTGTGGTATAACAAGGTTCTGGCCAATAACAAGGTTCTTGGCAAGGTTCTAACCATTAAGGAGAGGAAGGGCCATCATATGCACTACAAAATAATGATATTTTAGAAAACATCTTTAATGTGGTTAAAATATGACATTATTATGATAATGTTGTAAGTACATTATTTATTCTATATCTACATATTTGTGCTTTTGAGTCATTCATTATAAATATTACATATGTATAGCTACCAGGGATCAAACCCATAATCTCCTGGAAATAGGAGCAATTCTTAGACCAGGAGTTTTGAAGATCTACCACTCTGTACACTATTGTGTGTACTGGTATAATGGTATGCATGGTAAGCATCTATGTAATATATATTTTGTAGTTCATATATATGAAAATCCATGCCAATCCATATTTATATATTTTCTTTATATTCTATGGCTATATATTGTACTTGAATTGCTATGTTTACTATTTGTATTCCACGTTGTTCATTTAGGCACCAAATTCACCATGACCATGTTCCATGTTCCCTGTAATGCAAGTGCTTGGTCAGTAAAGTGATTTTGTTTCTGATTAGCTGCCCCAGTATCTCTATAGTTTTCGGCTACAGGCCATTCCTATCACCCTCTTACCCTCTGAGCGTGTGTGTAGCTGAGTCTCAGACAGCCCAGCTGCCTCCAGGAGGGACCAGGCAAAAAATGGCATTGCTCGCTTTTGGGGATGAGAAGGCTCTGGGAAACACGGAGAAAAACAGAGAAAGTCATTACTGACATTAGGATAGCCTACAGTCTTCAAACTGCAGTTTTTCAGTGAAGGCAGCTTTTTGGACGTCTGGTTAAATATTTAAGAGGCTGTTAAATGACGCTGTAATTGTCTATTCACAGTCATTTCTTATCAGGTTATCTGCCTTGAGATTTGATGACTACTTTTCAAATATGGGGCATACTGGGTTTTATTTTATTCTCAGTATTATACACCTTTATCTGGAGACATCCATTCAGGAGACATCTGAAATGAAACCATGAAGTTTAACCATCACAACCACCATTAAGCACAATTCATTTTTCATAATTCATAGTTCATTATGTAAAATGGCCATTCTAGTACACGTCATTCATTTTTCACAGTAAGGCAAAAACCCTGCAACACTGAGCAGAACATCAAATCAATTAAAGAATCTCCACTTCGTGTACCAACTGCTACCTTAGCTCCTCCATCCTTCCAATCTTAAAACCAAGTTGCAACTGTGTCCTCTTAACGATAGCTGTTCCCAAAAGCCATCAATGTCATTGTGTTCCCCTTCAAGGGACACTGACATTCACGCTAACAACTACCCAAACTCACTTTAGCTGCCTTGTGCATTTCTTTCTCATGTGCATCTAAAATGGCTAAAGGAGACAGGAGATTTACATAACAGTTTTACTTTACATAAAGAAGGGAGTTTCCATGACTGGAGTTCAGAAACGAATTAACAAAGACTCTTAACAACAATCCTAACAAGCGGCAGAACATCTGAACAGCCGGCGTCATATAAGCATTCTCTCTTCGATAAACCAGGGGGATTTTACAGGGGACTTCTTATGCTTTCCTGTTTCTTCTCCTCCCTGTAGTGTGTTATGTAGCTTTAGTGCTTGTAAACAGTCTGCTGAGCTCAAAGTATATGCCTAAGGGAGACACTCTGTTCCACAGAAACTGCTTTTCTCAGCTGCCTGAAATTCTAGCCCTTAACCTGGTGACGCCATCTTATGACACAGTCCTTAGTGCCTTATACCAGCAAGCTTGACACACCACCACACAATGCATTACAACTACTGGAGGTTGGGAAGCGAATGTCTGCGTGGAATTGATTTCTTAATCCACCCGCCTGCCCTCACTACAATTTGTGCCAATAATGGGCAGCATTTGTCACTACATAGATGTTCCAGCCCAACCCCTGCCCACATGCAAAGTTAGATGATATCTGATATTTTACATTGACAAATAAATAGTTTTCTCTTAAACAGATCAGGACTGAAAAAGCTGCTATATGTCAGACTTGCCTTTGCTTGGCTTAATTTGGTGTATTGGCCTTTGTTTAAAGCACTTTCCACAGATGATTGACCATCTAAAGACTTCAACAATTCTGTAGCACAATAAAGCAATGCATGTGTTGTTCATATGATTGTTTGCTTCGCAACTATCCAGAATGAGTTTATGACTTTCAAATCAATAATTTGCACATTTTTCCCTTATGTTTGGGAATTATATGTTGTCTCATACTGCAAAAAATGTATATCCTGTCAAGATATCTAGATGATATGTCTATAGCTTATAATATAATATAATATAATATAATATAATAGGTCTCCTTCTTGTAGCAAGATTTAAATCTATAAACTCCATGGATAATGTGTCCAGGAGCATCAGCAGATGAACTTACAGAGCATACTTCATATGTGTATCTTGTGTGGCACGTATGTGACACTTGTGTCTTATAAGAATGCTTGGGTCTTACTGTCTGCTTCTGTCTCCTGGGAACTGTCAGACAGCTCTCTTTTCCCCTCTTCATCTTTCTCCTCATCTTCCTCCTCCTCCTCAGAGCGTGCCTGTGTGGTATGGGGCAGTGGTGGGAGCATGGTGGTTGACTTTAGTTTCTGATGAGGAGACTGGGGAGGAGGTGCCTGGTCCAGACCCAGTTGGCCATTGGGTGTAATGGGGACTTTTGATATGGTGCTAGGCCTTGTAAGAGTGATCAAAGTGGGTTTCTGGGTGTAAACAGGTTTGACAGGTGGTGCACTGGTCCGGATGTGTGCGGTTTGTTTATGTGATGTGTGTGGTACGTGTGTAGTCTCTGTGTACGTTGTGCGCGTTGTATGTGTATTCTGTGTGTATGGCCTGCGTGTGGTCAGTCTTGTGTGCATACTTGTTGTTTTCGGGGACGTTGTCCAGATCATCTGCAAAAGGTCATCAGGCTTAGCCCCTAGGGTTTTGGCTGAGGTTAGGGTGGTAGTTGCTGTTGTGTGTTGAGTATAAACATTGTCTTTTGTTTTTGTACTTGTCTGCACTTCATCTTCATCGCTTTCTCCATCCGGAACCTCCTCCTGGCTTTCTATGTCTCTATTCTTTTCACCATCAGGGATTATGGTGGTGTGTTTGTGTGTGTTAGCTGGTGTGTGTGTTGTAGTGGTGACCTCTAGCTTTTCTCTTATCCTTTCTTTTGTTTCCTTCGTTTGTTCTGTCTGCTGATCCTCATCCTCTTTATTTGTCTTATCCTCAGTTTCATCTCTTTCTTTTTCAGAAGTCAGTTGTGTAACAGCAGGGATGACTGCAGCATTCTGACTGACTGTCACAGACAGAGATACTGGGTGAGAGGTGACTTGACTGGTTGTTGCTGGGACTGATGTGGTTAAATAAGGAATCGATTGTGAGATCTTTTCTTCCTCTTTTTGCTTTTTCTTTTTCTCATCACTTGCTTCCTCTGCACTCTCTCCATGTTCAGCGTTTTCATCACTTTCTCTGTATCTGTCTTCCATGCTCTCTCTCTCGCTCTCTGTTCCTGTCCCAGTCCTGTCTGTGCTCTCCGTAATTAAAGTAGCATGGATCAGGTATGCTGAGGTGATGTAATCGGTGATGTCATCGGGGTCAGGTTGGGAGTCGCTGGTGACCCAGGTGTGTGGAACCACTGTCGTTTGGAGGCGCGGGTTGTCCATGGGAGACTTTGTGTCACCTCTGTCTTCCCTGCTTTCTTCTTTACTTTCTTCCTCCTCCTCCTCCTCTTCCTCCTCCTCACCCAGTAAAGTGTATGTTTGTGTGTGCGTGGGAGTAACTGCGGTTGGAGCAGTTGGAACTCCAGTGGAGTTCACTGGATGGGTGTGTGCTCTCTCAGTCTCTGGGTCAGGTGTGTTAGTTTGTGTCTTAGGAGATGTAGACACACGCAGGTGATTCTCTGGTTTTGTCACTGGAATTACGTCCAGAATGTCGTCCCCTGTCAATCACATTAACAAACCATGTTAGAATTTAAATAAAGCTGCAGTTAGTCAACACAGTAAACTTATGCTGGTGACAAATTCCTCTTATTAACTATTCACCATCCGTTTAGTCACCATGAAGCATTCTTTGTATTAGTTTACATTCCTGCTGTCCAGGAAGTAGGCACTTAGACTTTCCACCAGTTAAAAAAAGTTGCCATTTTATTGATTTTTGTGCCAAGCAAAGTAAATCAGCGGCATTCCTAAACATAGACTTAACGTATATATCAGGCAGACAATGATTATAGATATATATGATGACAATTGACTAATGTTTGAATACATCTTACATCCGCCATCAGCCTGTCGTTCCTTCTGTTGTCACAAATTGTTTATCACAACCTTTCGGCAACTCAATATGGGAAATTCCCTCTGCATGACCAATCACAGAAGCACCAATGACCCCACACCAATCATGACCATGATTTGGCAGCTGCCACAGGGGAGATGGATGCTCCTGAATCATGGTTGTGATTGGTCTGGTGCGATTGATGTCCATCAGTTCATCTGTTCTCTTCCCTGTAAAGAGCCTCCAGCTTTCTTCAGCATGATTGGACTAGAAGTCGGTTTACTGTTTTGTCAACCTAGCTAATGTGTCACAGCAAGCTTGCAGCCCAGTGGCTTTCCCCAAAAATTAAAAAAGGAGATGGCCTGCTCTTGCCCAGCAGGTCCATGATATTGTTGAGGGACCCTAATCCTATGTGTTTCAATCACGCCTCAGGGCACACTCCACCAGATGAGTGGTTGTTTAGTGACCCCCAGCCAGCTGGGCTTCGCCGTTTATGTTCTATTGGTTAGATGGTTCTGTTGTTTAGATTTTACTGCACCATCATTTGTCTGCACTGTCCTCAGTGTGGGCACTGTGGGGACAAAATTGGGAGAGAGACAAAGTTCTGTCATCTGAGCAAATACAGCTGTTTTGCAACTCCAAAGACAGCAGTTGAATTTGGTGCTCCTGGCTGTCTTCATCAGCGCACATCATCACTCACTGTTTCAAATAGGTGCAGTCACACAGGATAGAGCCATCACTTTGTGTCCCTACCTTATCTGCCATGCCAGTCAGTTAAAAAACATGCAATATGATGGTTGGCTTTATCTTTATCGAGTTCCTGAATGACTGATGAAAGAGAATGAATGGTGTCTTGTGTAGCCCCGTTGTAAATCACCATTCTCCCATCTTGCATTTTACTCAGGGTACATTAACCTTGGGAACTGACAGACACGGGAGCTGTTGCAATTTGTAAGAGAAGGCAGGGGATCCTGAAGCATGGTTTTGATTGGACTGTCAGTTACTAGAGTGATTGGTACTTCCATGGTAGGTCACACTGTGACGCAGTGTAGAGGCAGACACTTTTTTTGGTGAACAGAGTTTGTGCTTATATAAAGGATGGTAATTAAACAAACGTATGGTCCTCAGATTCTTTTCTATATTAGACCTGCTTTTTATTAAAAAATTTATTTTGTTAAACTGTGCTGATACTTTGCTGTACTGAGCTGTTTACCACAAGCCTAACTCACAGGCATGTTGGGTTCAAAGAAAACACCCTGTTATAGTACTATAGTCTCTATACTAACGTTCTGCTGGTTAAACACGTTCTGCACACCAACCAGATACCTGTACATCTGACACATGACACACTCAGGAAAAACACTTGAGCAAAACATGTTATAGCACAGGTAAAGGACTCCTTTAGAATAACCTCAGGGGTAATGGTTTTAGAGAAGAGGGAAAAGGGCTATGCCAGTAAAATCTGTGGGCGATTCACAATTCTATTCTTTTTAATATGTTAATTGCAGTTTTGTGGCCAATTCAAAGGTGCCAAATTATGACAACCACAGCTTTTACTATACAGCCCATTTGATGAAAATTCAGACTCAACTTACATGGTACCACTGTGTTCTCTCCCACATCCGCTCCAGTGTACGAGCCTGACAAAAATTATAGGATTAAATGGTAAAGCAAAGTTACAACACAAAGGTTCTTCAGTCCAGCCCAGTTTGAACCAACTGCTTGCTAACATACTAACAAATCCTGGAAATGTACAATAGAACCTCAGTTTTTTTTTGGATGAGCAGGATTCCTCAAAACACAATTTACATAAAATACCTTGTGTTTTGAGGTATCATTTTAATCTTGTTAGGGTCAAAATGGAGCTTTAGGTACAGTTATTTAGAAGAAGGACAATGAAATAAACACTGTGATTACTGTCATATCAGGTTATGTTTGTTAGTTACCCTAATGATCTGGCATTAAATAGAAATTTGGTTTTGTTTGATTGTTATGGTCCATTTAATTCTAACAGTAAGTCTCAAGTGAGTGTCTGAACATTTTGATCCAACCAGGTAAATCTGCAAATTACATTACTGGACATCCTCAGGTAAAACTAATCCCACCCAGATAGGGTTTTGGTAAGCCTGCAGCTTCAAAAGTATTCAAAACTTTTCAAAAAAGCTGTCATGAAATCATAACCTGCCATAAAAACATACTCAGTGCACCCCTAGTTCATTTAATATAATTCACATTGACAGATTCCATTATACTAGGAAGCACTGGCATTGCTTCTTTACACCATAAAAGAGGTTTTGGAATGATGGCAGACCTGACAAAGTGCTTCAGTTAGTCAATTGTAAAAATAACTGCTAGTTGGAGCCCTAAGTGTAGACGGCAGTCATTATAGTGTACCCAAAGTGTTTCTGTAAAGGTTCCTAATACAGCAGTTCTCAACCCAGTTATCAAGACTGCTCATTCAGCCCTCATTACTGCAGGCTTCCTGCTGAGGCAGAATGAACAGAATGAATAGAAGCTTCTCTGGCCTAATGGGCGGTTTCCAGGACAGGGTTGAGAACAGTAGTTTTTATGCTATTTTATGTACCTTGTGTTTCATTATTTATAGTTTATTTACCGTTCGGAGGCATACCAGTGGCATTGTGGGTAAAGGTGGCTAAAAAGCTTTCCTCTGTTTCATCCACTGCAACATCCTTCATTATTTCCAGCATTGTAACTGTTACAGAAGAAGACCATAAGTCAGAAAACTCTCTTCTCTGGTACTTTCTTTTCCCCTCCATCATCACCCCTCCTTCCCGAATGCGTAGGCTTTAGCAATAAATCTGCGTCCCAAAAGACTCTAAGATCATCACCCAGCACACCCACCATTAAAGGCGTCAGTCAGCTGCTGCTCCATTAAGTCTGTCCTGTCTTTCTGCACATGTCTCTCCTCCACCTCTGTCCATTGCTCCTCTTCTCCTGAGGGACAACCCACAGAAGAAGTGAAATGATTAAAACAAAAGCAAAACATGGCAGTGCAAAACTTCTGTTCAAGCTCTGAGGGTTTGATACAATGAAAGTATAACAGGGTTTTAACTCTCCAAGTACCAGGTTCAGATCTGCAGTTCAGTCAATAGACTATGTCAATATGAGTCAGTATATGTTCATCTATAAAGTTACTGGCTGGTTTAATTCCTTTGTAAGCTTTATGTAAATCACTATTTCTTTAAAGTTTCTCCTAAATAATATGAGATTTTTTCAAATTGTTGCTACCAATACCATGTTTAAGTGCCAGTACTGGTGCTGATACTGATACAGTACTGGTATCGTTGCAACCTAGTTTAAATAGGAACAGTCAATGATGCTAAAGTGATGTCAGCATTTATATATGAGAAAGACATCTGTAAAAACAGAAGAAAGCTGTGGTTAAAAGCTAATGTTCATGCTATAGTGTGATACAAGTACACAGTACATGAAAGGTGCATGCACATTCAAAAGTTCAGTGATGCAAAACCCATAGGTACTGGTCTACAGAGATGTAGAAAAAGTGATATTTCCTGATGAGTCATCCTTCATATCCTCCACATATAGGCAAGTGCATGTGTGATTTCTTGTCTGGTGCCTCTGTTATACTGTAGGTGCATCAGGAAGGATGGGCTTCATTTATCTCCTTGCTAGGATCACTGTACATCTAGTTAAAGTTGTTTTGATTTATCACCCTTGTGGATATCAAGGAAACACCTTCCAGATTCCAAATCCTGATTAAGACACCAGTAGTGTGGGTGAATCTGGTGTAGCTGTGCAAACGTGGAATACAAAACCAGCCTTCGTATAGAAGAAATGGAGCCTGTTCTTTAGCGAAGAGGAACACTTTACCTGGGGCTGGTCTTCCAGAATTCCCTTGACTGTTGGTGTAGTCCATCATAGTTTCATTAGCCAGTACAAGCCCATCAGTAAAGTTCCCCAGCGTCCCATTTACAAAAGTATACTGGTCTGAGAGACAGAGAGGGGGGGAAAATGATGGGAACAAAAGCTGTGTGTAAAAAAGTGAATTCTTTGGAAACATGGGTTAAAAAGTTATTTTAGTAGGGACTTTGACAGTTCTTTATTACCATCTGGTATTAAAACCGTATCTGATATTTGTAGAAATGCATCCGTCCATTCTAAAAGGGAAAAAGAGAGAAACAGAATCCGGGGCGTGAGGGATGTGTCATAATGTCCCAGTGACAGTTTGCACAATTTCTTTTAGAGCTGTTTTGTGTTCAGTATGTACTTCTTTAGTTTTGCTCTTGAGCTATGATGCTAACGTAGCTGAAATGCAACGTTTATTAAAAGCATTGCAGGAACGCTTGCGTATTTGGCTTCTGACAAAGTATGACAGACTGCTTTCTTTAAAAATATAATAAGCTGCAAATAAATTGTGGGGTTTCCTAATCAATTTACATACGGCTGTAACATGACTTTAGATGTGTCAGTGTATTATTCATTCTGTTTCCTTACCAAAATAACACTAAATCTTCCAGAGATATTTATATGTTTGAGAGTTGTTTATTCCTTCTGGAAGTCAGCTTACTTCAACAGCATTTCCAATATTGCTAACGTTACTCCAGTCTGTCTGTTTCTAGACTCCATCCCTCAATAAACCACACAATATGATCATAACAGACAGCTCTCATTCAATTCTCGAAATGATCTTTGATTTAATTTAGGCAGGGAAGTCCTTAAATACAAATCTCAGGTTTATATTTATTTATATTTTATATCTTCATTTAGCTCAAATTAAAAAATGGAAAAAGGCCTGTACCTAACACTCGTGGGCCTTGTCCATCAGACAATGTTGACGAGTGCACCATCATGCCTTTTAAGCCCTTTGACCACTGTCTTCACAAAATGTCAGATAGATTTAGATAATCCACTCTATGAATCGTTTCAGTAAGAGACTGTCTGAGTCTGTGAGAATAACAAGGATCTATGACAAATGGTAAATGATAAATCAGCATGTGTCAGCTCTCATGGGTGTCAGCTCTCAACAGCAAATGATGCACATAATTCACAAACAACATGTGAGTAGGAAACACATTCTAGTGTGAAAACCAGTCATGGGCTGCCTATATATCACAGAGCTTTAGGGCTGAATTGAACAGCTCTCAGTGTAAGCTGGCAGCAGCAATAAGTTGCACCTCCAACGTAGACATCCTAGACCGTCTCCTATTGGCTTGTGCACAGGTATGCATTGCTATATTTTTGGTGCCTGCTGCCATTAATGTGTCACTCTTTTTGACGTCGGGTTAGAAGAGCGGTTTTTATGGCTGTCTGAATGCCCATGTGAACATGACCTGAGACTCCAAACAGCCCTGGGGCTTGAGAGCAGCAATCTACTGGTTATATTTCTCTCCCAGGTCGCATCTTTCAGTGACTCAGAGACATTTCAGACTGTTGTGGTAAAGTTATGGTCTGTCATGCAGAGGATCTGTTTATTTTGTGTGTGGTGGGCTATTATTTGTTTGTGTGTTTAGATGCTGTAGATGCTGTATATTGCTGTACAGTGAGCCTGTGGTTATGTATTTTTCTCTCTCTCTCTCTCTCTCTCTCTCTCTCTCTCTCTCTCTCTCTCTCTCTCTCTCTCTCTCTCATATTCTCAGTCATGTCTACAGGTCAGTGTATTAATTGCCTGTGACTGACAGGAGTGGGACTCTTCATGACCCCATTCTCTCACCTGTTCTGTTGAAGGTATCGTTGGTGATTGTGTCATTATAACTGAGACCTGTCCGAGAGAGAGAGATTAAGATAAAGTGCAAATAAGGAAACAGCATGACGAAGAAATGTTTTCTAGAAAACCCACTTAGCAAATCCTGATCCCTGACGGACTACCTTACCTGCACTGATTTTCTCCTGCTGCTTGTTGGCTGGAACATGCGAGCTGTAGGCGATACAGGCTATTGTTTCTTGGTTACAGAGACAGAATCCTTCCTCACATGAATCAAGTGAATCTACAGGAGTCAACAAATGAATCATTTAGTGACCTGATAAAATTAAAATGAATCTGTGAATCTGAATCAAATATGGACTACATGCTTGACTCGGAGAGAATCAATAAAACATAAACAATCTGTCATAGTGCAATTATCATTAAGTGTGTGTGTGTGTGTGTGTGTGTGTGTGTGTGTGTGTGTGTGTGTGTACCACAGCTGCTGTTAGTAAGGGAGTCGCAGGTATAGTTGATGTGTGTTGGTGCTGTTTGCCTGCAGCTTCTTTCTTCCAGTTGCTGAAAGCATCTCCGATGTTGTAGACAGCATCTACACGCACACACAGGTGAGTTGTTTCATTAGCCTTAATGTTTGTGTGTTTGGTCTCCACTGTGAAGTTAATTCATCTTTAAAATATTTAGTCTTATTCTGTAATCTCATCACATCCTCTGTGCTTTTACCGGTCGAGGGGGTCTGCAGGTGATGGTGTGAGCGCTGTGTAGCTGCAGTAGTGTCTGTTTTCCTGCAGCTCAGCTGGACACACTCCGGTCTCACAGCGCAGCCACACAGCAAACCTCAGCACAGACAGCAGATTGTCAAACACTGCATAAAGCCAACTGAACTGCACACCCAGGCAATCTGCAACACACACACACACACTCACATAAAGCAGACTGACAAACAGGCTGATATGCCTTATCTGTGTTTACAGGAGAGGAACAACACACAGTCAACAATCTACAATATCTGCACACATTCTGCGATGAATGATGAATATCTGCTTACCAATCAACAGCTGGTCTGTGTTGAGGTCACTTGTATCTGGGCAGAACACAGCACCGCTTTGTACTGCAATCCAATAGACAGACATTCCAATACATCAGTGCATTTTACTGCACAGCAGAGTCAGTAATCCTTAAGAAGGTTTCTGTTTTAACCTGGGGTATAGATCTTTCTCAATGATTTAATTCAGTATTAAAAGAAGCATTTTGTACGTTATGAAATCTGTAACATCATTTAGTTTGGTTGTTATGGGTATATTTGGGGGTGGATAAATTATTTAGATTTTTAGATTTTTTATAGTGCACTCATCATCAAAAGCAGCCTAAACATTCGCACATAGTTCCTGTACATTTTGTGGTAGCGGTGGAGTGGCACAGTCCTTTTGAACAGCTTTGCTGGTCGTCTCCACCAAGACCTAAGCTGGCCATTCTGAGTCACTCCATGATGCTCTGGCACGATCTTATTGCAGTATTCGGCAACTCTGTGTGTGTCTTCTTCTTCTCCACTATGTGGTAATTTCCACACGACCAGCATGGTGCACAAAACGTCAATAAGACCAACCTTTTTTCCCCAGATTACTGCAACATGACCCTCTCAAACTCTACCAACTGCTCAAATTGCTTTCAAACTCTTCTCTAAGGCGCACTTCACTTGTTTAGGATGCTACCAACACAACAACACGAGTGAAAATGGAAAGCACATGCAACAGGACAACCTTTAATAGCAATAAGGCCTGTCCTTGCTAACGTCACATGCATGGGTGAGCGTAAAACTTGAATCATTGAATCATGTATGGTTTTTAAAGCGTTGAATGGACTTGATGTTGTGGACATGCTTTCTATGTATCTGCCCCTCAGATTCTTAAGGTTTGTAAAGCTGTTGCTGGACCAAAACTAGGGAAGGGTCTCCCAAGTCACATTACACACGCCCTGTTTTTACACACATCTGTTTTTACATCAACACTAAAACACATTTTTATTGGTTAGCATTCAGAAGCTTTTACATTGTGTGCCAGTAGTGAACAGAGAATCAGTAACTCTCTGACTGTATTACGCACTTTGGTTTTCAATGTGCTATATAAATAAAATGTCCTTACTTAGGTAAAAGATGGACTGATTTTACAGTTACTTTTCCCATATGAATGTGCGGCATTTAACACAATTCAAATGCAAATGCTTGTTTGGGTCTAATGGCTGCAATTTTTTTTATATCAAAAAGGAAAGTACCTTTGACTTTAATTTTCATTGTCTGAGTGGCATGACTCTGACATATGAAACAAAAAAAAAAATCACCTGTTTGCAATTGCATGTTCTCATCCTTGTGCTTCAGCTGTGCCAAAATTAAAATACATTTGCAACCCTGTTCCCTTTCATAAAATGGATACATGTGAATACATTAATTAAACTGTTCTCTATAGTTAACTATACCTCTTTTCGTTCCAACTGTATTAAAGGCCTTAGGCCTGACATTTTGATCTGCACCTGAAATAGCCAAAAAATGTTCCCAAAAACACAGAAGCTGGCCTAGATAAACCATACCATCCCCAGCCCCCATCCAGAGCATACTCTAGTTCAGGGCTGCCCAATATGTGGCCAACAGGCCAGATTTAACCCATGTGGATAGCTGATTTGGCCCTCCAGAAAAAACTGCCCTTACCCACACAAACATAAACAAAACATAATATTACACTGTATAAGGTATGTTCATGATTTCAAACAATTTGTAGTCTACTGTTGAACTTTATTTAAAACCAGCCTACCTCCTTTCTTTGTTTATATTTTTGTCTTCTTGACCCTCACACCACCACACACACTAGCCTCCAGAACATAAGGTTTATTCATGGTCTATTGCAATGAATAAGGTATTTTGTTTCACTGGCCAGGCATCATGCCAGGCAATAATCAGGCTATAGTCTGCTTTGCAACCAGCTTGTAAACAAAGAATAAGATCTGACCTAAAGGTAATGTACAGCTACACTTTACCCGTAAACCTGAATATCGTCGCTGTCCGAAGAAAAACAAGTATTTCCAAAATGGCTACTTTACAGGAGAAGCCAAATACCTGGTTGAATTTGAATGCAAGTCAATGGAACCAGATGTTTTTCCAAGCATGTTTTGGATATTTCTGGTGATCCATTCATCATTAAATGCCCACCCAATGTAAACTGCAGCTCATGTGATCAAATGATGCCAAAAAATAAAAAAACCAAATGGAGATACATGGTTTTCATTGGACAGCAATGATATAAATAATTTAGAACACAAGAAGTATTTACATTTTTCTTTTTGCCAAGCATGTAGTTAGTTTCTGCTTTTCTCCATAAGTGTTTTGCTCCTATCTTGCAAGTGTTGTGTTAGATGCTTCTTGCTTATTTCAGAGGCAACCCTTGATTGTGTCATCAGTGTGCATGTAAACAAACTCCATGTTTCTGGTATGGAGTACCTCTGGTAGTCATGCAGTTAAAGGCACATGCAGACAGACTTCCTGATTCCTAAAAAGAAGTGCCAGACATACCAAACTCCTTTAGGACTGAAAACCTAATAATATAATCAACTGTTTTTTGAGTAAAGCCATCTCGGGTCCCCCCCTAAGCATACCACTGTAAATCACCATCTTCAGTTTAATGCATCAGTGCATTTTACAAATCTGCATCCTATTTATATATAAGTATCTATGTGGTGTGGAATAATATAACATTCTTTCAAAGCCAGAGTGAAGCATACAAGACAAGGCTTGAATTTATAGTGACTAATGCATTGTACACAGAGAGAACACAAAGTGTTCAGAACAAAAGACAGAACAAAAGTTACAGAACAAAAGACATATAAGAATCTTACCATGTTGAAATGTGGACAGTAGAAGTACTGGCATCAGCAACATGGTTATCCTACATATATAAATGAATTAATTAATTAATTAACAGATTATTGCAGATATTAGATCTTATCCTGCCAATGTTGTTCTCCCATGTAGATCCAGATGTTCAGTTTTGTAGTAACAAAAACTTTGTAGTAACTTCTTCAAAATGCAATGTAAAAAGAAAGCATGGCCTCGAGCTGGCATCTCAGCCCTCATAACATGATAAAGCAGAGAATATACTCTCCCAAGTAATGAAAATAGATTTATTCATCTGTCTAACCCTCTCCTAATGGGAAAATCCATTTCTGCATACTGCAGTCTTTCAGATATAAACAAAGTCACAGTGTTTTGAAATGTTTCATTGTAGAGAAACTGATTTTCTTTAGAGTGGTGGTGATAGGGACCAGAGTCAAATGTGTTAAAATGTATGACTGTGCCAAAGTTCTTGCCACACAAACTAGATAAATACATGTTTAGCCTTGTTAGCTCAGGTTCTTTACTTATGCCACAACATTTTTGAGACATAAAGTGATTAAAAGAAAAGATTAAACAAATTAACAGAAGCTGTAGTAACAATCTGCTGTAGTACATAAACAATGTTAGTGTTATGCAGGAAATCTTACCTGAGATGTTTTCACCTTGCTCCAAACACAATCTGAACTCAAGAAAGAAGCAAAGACCTGCAAGCACAGGTGTGTGTGTATATGTGTGTGTGCATGAGAGAATATAACTCTAATAGAAACAAAGGGCCATTTAGGGTAACCTTAGAGGTCAAAGGGTAGAGCAAGTGCCATGGTAACAGGGCCAGGGCAGCTACCTGCACACACCACGAGCAAGATGTGTATCAGGTCACACAGGAAGAAACCCTCACACACACCTGCTCTCAGAGTAATGAGCTCGCTCCTTGGAAAATGGAACGAGCACAAACACACATACCTTCAGTAGTGGCCCGATCAATCTTTCAGAGTCTTTCAATTTTTTCATGAACCCTGAACCCAAGAGCTGATAGTTCAATCCCATGTCTGTTTACATTGATCCTCAATCAGTTGTATATGTGTGTGAGTGAGCTTGTGTGTGTGTGTGTGTGTGTGTGTGTGTGTGTGTGTGTGCAAACCACTGTACTTTCATTCCCAAGCTGGTCCCCACATCAATGGGCATTCGTTTGCATGTCGCCAGTAGGTACATGTTCTTAGCAATATTTGAGCAAACCCATTTGCATACTTCTTCTTTGAAATGAAGTCATATTTAATAATTACATTAACACTCCCAAAGATGTCACCAAGACAAACAATTTAGGCATGCTAGTATGCCTGGCGGAAAGTGAGGGGGCTATTTTAAGGCTCACGTCAAGATGTGCAAATATCTTACTGCCAGATACGGAGGAGTTGAGAGCTGATCAGTGTACTGACAACAGTCATCAGGACTGTCAGTCCATATTCCTCAAGCATGGGTGAAAATAAAATCTTTCAGATGTCCATTTCCTCTATAACCTGCACTGCTCAGCACACATAATGTAGTTTTGTTCATGCCAGCATTTTGTACTTTGTAGATCCCATGCCTCCAAAAAGAAGGAGTTTTTTCAGCACCAGGAGCATAAGTAATAAACTACTAAAATAGTAAACTATAACTATAACTACATGTAAGTAGCCAGTAGGCATCGTGATTAAAATGAAAACCTGCTAGCGACCTACAGTCATAGGTCTGGGTAAAGTTAGTAGTAGTAGTAGTAGTAGTTTTGGTTAAGGTTTGAGTAAGTCTTCGGAAGTTAATGGAGGTCCATGTAATGGCCACACAATTCACACACACAAGAAACATGATTGTGTGTGTGCACACACTCAGGAAGCAGGCTCATTTGGGGGGGCGGGTGGGGGTGCTGACTGATAATGGCTCTTTGTGTTCACCAGGCTAAGCATTCTAAATATAAAGCTCAGAGCAGTGAACAGCAAAACTGACACATGCGTTCACACACTCCAGCAAAGCTGCACCGATTTTGTCTGTTTGGTTATCATCAGCTTCATTGTCTCTGATCTGCTCTGTTACAACCAGAGTGGTTCATAAAGCACCACTGTTCTCTGAGTGTTCTCTGAGCTAGAACAGACACTTCATCAGTAACACTTCACTGCAGGTTGATAGTCATAAGAGGTAAACCAGGTAAAGGTTTTATGCAACTAGTTGCCTACAACAACATGCACATTTGCAACAAAATAAAATATATTATTTAAGTGGCATGCAACACGTAAAGTTTTTCTATTTTCACCTGTCGTGTGAATGCTAAGCCTGTGAAATTTTTGGTTATTATTGATTGTAGCCTACATGGGGTCTCACTCCTGTCAGAGAGGCACAATAAGTTCATTGCATTTCTGTAATAATTTTTAACCTTTTAATTCAATTAATCTGGGCTCTGTGTAAAATCAGGGGGATTAAATAAGAAGATAATGAATGTGGCTGCATAAAACACAATAAAAGCAGAGTGATAACGAAGAATAAATGGCACACAAGCAGCCGTCTGAAGAGCTGTTAAAATTAGCTGGCTAATTAGACAAACTGCTTACAGAAACATTAGCTTCAAGAAAACCCTTAGTTTATTGTCACGTCTCAGGAGACTCACAAATTACCAAACAACCAACCTTAAATCAGCCAGTGGGAATCTCCTTTTCAACCGGCCAATAATCCATCTTCTTTTCTTCTCTTTTCTTGGTGAAATCAGTTTCTGTAAAGTATACTGTTTGATGTGATCACATGATACTGTATCACTGTTTTGTTTATGGGAGTTTTAAAGCATACTAAGCAGGTTATGGTAATGTAATGACTTTATTTCTGTACACAGTTTAAATTGTTGTTAATATTATATTGTTTTTACTGTTACGTTATAGGTGCTTTCCTTGCATGTGCATCTGTAAGAAAGAATATATCTTTTCTGTGATGTAGGTTTGAAATATACATTTCCTCTATAGTAGCGCTGGCGAAAGAGTGGCCCCAGGGCAAAGCTGGCCTGTGAGGCAGTTAGGGTAAATAGTTTCCCCTGCCCCCTCACCAATACATAGGATAGGACATTATTCATTGTTTTCTTTCTTATCTACAAACACTTTTAAAAACTGTTCTCCTGAAACTATAGTAACACAATACAGTGTAATGATATAAAATACATTAAAATCTTAAGCCTACTTACCTTGTTCATTTGTATGTTGTTTTGCTTTTTGGCCCTCAGCCCAACACAAACATACTAATAAGAAATGTGCAAAAACCACATGTGCTACATTCAGAGCTTACCTTGTTCAAGAACAGGTCTGCAAGCTTTACATTTCACTCCTAAAGATATTAATTTGAGGTGGCTGTTTTTGGAATGTGCTGCTAGGCAATTTCTTGTTTTTCAAATAGCATCAGCTCGCCATTATTTTTATCAGTATAACTGGCTGTGTACTAAAAGCAGCAATTAAACATTTTTAAGTCATGATTTATTTCAAAAATTACAATTCAGCCCAACTTTTACTAATGTTCATGTTGGTTTATATTTGTCACTAAAGCCTTTTATAGACATAACGATGTCCCTCAGTAAAGCTCTCTTAAGATGCAGTAGTAGACAAAGCACTTAAAGCATCAAGTGAACCATGGTAGAATGTTACTTTAATAAACTGAATTATATTATTACTCGAGTTAAAGTACAAAATAGGCCGGATTATAAATCTACTCATCAAAAAAAACATTACTCACTAATATTAAGTACTGTGTGAAAATCAAGAAGGGGTGCCTTGTGACTAAGGGTGGGGGGCAATTATGAAATTGGATCTTTCCACCAATCATGGGTCTACAACAATCAGGGACAGTCTTTGCACAAGGCTGCCTCTGGCCTCCATGATCCATGGGCCCTTTGAAAACACAAATTATAAACTGTATGTATTGTGTAAAAAAAACAAAAAACTTTTTGTTTGAGATCAGGACAAAACCTGCACAGCAGATTGGACATAATTCTAGTGCTGATATTGGTATATATATAGTTACTTAAAACAAAAGGTAGTCTCTTACAAGTTGCTAATTACTTCTTTTAAACTGTAATAGGATTATATTGCTTATTACTTCTTGCAGCTCATACATTATCTCGCTACATTGCCAGATAATATATGATATATAGCATATCATTGTATACTGAGATCATTTCACTCAATAAAGTTACTTAAAAGAAGACATGTTTCAGTGTAGCAGAATGTGCCACTCTGGAGCCCAAACCCTCAACTAATTAAGTAATTAAGAATGACAATAGTTACCTCTTATCCCACTGGCTTTCTGTGAAAAGTGTTTTGTACAGTGCAGCTGTACAAAGACTATTGTTTTATTAATCAGAACATTAGCTGAACATATTTGACTGTGGGCTTTTATTTATAATCAAGAGAAACAAAAAGGTAAGTGATATCATCTTAACCAACAAGCATGCAGACGTTTTCTCTCACATTCTCTCTTATGTCTTTCTCTCTCTCTCTCTCTCTCTCTCTCTCAAAGCCGAGAAGTTCAGGATTTTGGTCTGTTGCTCTGTTACAGTCTGGCAGGGTCGCACACTTCTCACTTCTTCACACACATTCTCGCCAGGCACCTCTGCTTCAGATCTGTGTGTGAGAGAGATAGAGAAGTTGAAGGTGAAATAAAACACATGCTGTGAATCATTTCATTTGGCTCATGGCCTAAAGTGGCTTCTGGAAGCTGACAGCATTTAGTTATGCAAGTGGTGCTAGGGGTCTGCTTTCTCCTTTAAATCAAGTTTTTGAGGTCCTGAAAATAAACTTATATTGTTGGGTTACCTAGACACTCACATACAAATTCAGGGAAGGTTTGTTCTGTTTATTAGATTATATTTAGTCTGCTTCACCTACAAATTGGTGAGCTCTCTTATCCTGTAAAGTTACGTTATTTAGTTCTGACTGTGCCGATATATAAACCACTGAGGGTTTTTTTTTCCTTTTTAGAAGACAAGCATTAAAGTAATTAGGTAAAGAAAGTGAAACTTTTACTCTCTGTTTATTCTGGTAATGTCACTAGCATGCTGGTAGCTCCCCCTAGTGAACAGTCTTGTTAAGTGAGTCAGTGAGTGAGTCATTGAGTGAGTCAGTCAGTGAGTGAGTCATTATGTCGGTTTGTCTGCTATAAGCCAAGGTCCATTTTACAGACCCGTTCTATTTTTGATGTCCATCTTGATCTGACAAGGACAGGGTTTTTAACAGTTTTGTAACATAATCTTTAACTGCTCGTTTAAATCTGCGTAATGCTGAGTGAACAGCGACCAATTCTGGAATGCATGCTAACCTGGGACCCCCAATTCCAGGGGCTATTTTACATAGTGTGTGCAATCACACATTCAATTCTGTCTCCTCATTATTTTACACAATGACTTTAATATTTGATGTGACAAGTTTTCAGCAATACGCAAAGGTAACAAGAGAGGACAGTGGAGATCATGTCTATGATACTGTTTAATAGGATAATACACTGAGCTTGGAATGTTTCTGTAAAACTGCCTCAGGTCACTTTGCATCTAAAAACAAGTATGATATGTACACTAGAATACCATCCCAAGACCAATGCTGTACATGAAAGACCAACCCAAGCACAGCCCAGTATTTTGTCTGGTTTGGATTCAGTAGCTTGTCCTTGGGCACATGTGTCCTGAAAAAGACACTGTCACACCTCTAGCATTTTCAAAAATGTTTTTATCCATGCTAGAAGGACAAATCACTCAAAAAGTGATTGACCTTGGCCCAATAGAGAGCCAAATTTGGTATTTCACACACCTCAAGAAGAACAATATGAGAATACAGAGCACGCCACAAAGTCAAAAAAGATGTTGGCAGGCTACACATACTGTAGGCTTTGCGGGTGGTCAGATTAAATGGTAAACGCACATAAATTCAAAATCCGATTTCTTCCAGAAAATAAAATCTTAAAAGTGAAGGAAAGTACAATTTGCTGCTGTGGAGTTGTTTGTGTTGCCCTTGCTAAGCCACTGTTACTGAATCAAAGTGCAAAGAAACAATAGTGCTCAGCTGTATTTCAGAGTTCTAGAGTTCTACGTATTTGATAATATGGAGAGGTCAAAACACAAAGAAAGCACCATGTTTTCCAAAATGTTCCAGATACATGCAGACAGTGTCTACCGCACACACATACACCACTTTCTCTAGATTCTCCTCTGACTAATTTATTGATTCATGGCTATCACATACACACGGACACACACCGTCTTAGCTGACCTTAGACACCATTAGTCATGTCTGGTGTACTCTAATGAGGGATCTATTTTTCTCGCTCTCCTCGTGTCACACACACTTTAATGAATTCAGATTCCGACACTTCTTACAAAGCACAGACTCACACACACACCTAATTTTCTTTAACGAGGACGCCTCTGACCTTTGTGCATGTGTGTGAGAGAGATGAAGGGAACTTTGAGTTCTTAACAGCTCACTTTAGAAAGGCTGATTAAAAGACAGAGGAAAGAAAGGGAGGAGGGAAGAGAGAAAAGGAAAGAAAGAGCGCGAGTGACATTACCATTGTCACATTATCTTTACAATCTGGATCTCCATACTGCAGCTGTTTCTTATTGTTAACTCTCCTATTCTTTCAGAAAGTGCTGGCCACGACCGTTTGTCCTTTGCACATGTTTAGCTGATTCTCAGGTAGATTTGTTCTACTGATCAAAGGCTTTTGCCTAAATACATGGAGTCTATGGTAGGTAGAGCTGTGTGGTGGCAAGAATCTGGTGATATGATTTGTATTGTGTGTCTTGGTTGTAATTCAGGTTAAAGCAGTTAGCATTACCGCCACTTGTTTATGGAGTAGAAGACTCTAATGGCTAAAGTCAGACTGCAATACTGTTATCTAAGGGTTCAGTGGTTTAAACAAATGAAGAAATGAGCCACCGTCTGCCACAAATCATTGCATGTGAAGTATTATTCAGTGCTCAAAGTGAACTTCTAGATTATACTTATGCATACCAAGACTTTTTCTTGCATATACAGCACATGTCACAAGCTGTTGGTGTTGTATCTGAATTTGCTTCTCTTAAATCCCATTCCCAATAAGCATTGTTGAACAACTACCATAGTTAGGGAAGGTCTTGCTTATTTCAGCAAGACAATGCCAAAACACTGTACCTACAACAATGGCACGATTCTGTGATATAATAGCAAAGGTAATAAACAGACCTACCTGCCGTCCAGACCTGTCAAAAATTTGATACATTATAAAAAGAAACAAAAACAAGAAAGGAGACACTGAACTGCTGAGCATTTGAAATTCTGTATCTAACAAGAATAGGAAATAATTCCCTTTTCAAACTCCAGCATTTGCTCCCCTCAGGTACCAAACTCTTAAAGAGTGTTGCTAAAAGAAGAAGAAATGTAACACAGTGGTAAACATGATCTTGACTCCCTGGTTTTGTGAAATATGTTGCTGGCATCAAATTCAACATGGACATATATTATTCAAAAAACAATAGTGTTTCTTATATGTATAATTAATATGTTATGTAACTAATGATTTAAATGGTTTGCACATCATTGAATTCTGTTTATTCTGCACAGTACCAGTGCACAGTTGTTTGGAAATGTGGTTGTATTTAGATGTCCTCTGTATTTGCTGTTATATTTATATGTTCTGCACAAATATGCCCTTTTCAATGCCCTTTTTGACTTGAAATAAATGAAAGATGGTATATGATTTTTGCACATTACTGGATTACATTCTCTTTACTTTTTGCAGTACTTGTAATAAGCATCCAGTCAGGAGTTACTGCAGACATTAGGCTACATGGTTTAAACCATTGACAAGCCATTGACTGTCTGGCAGTCAATGGCATACTGAGGTGTGGTACCACATGAGGTTCGCGGCACTGGAATACACTGGAATGACACATGGAAACCCACTACCAACATGTTCTTACATAGGTACCATGGTTCAGTGTTGGTTGCATTCCCCTTTCTAAGAGTTTTGACCCAAAAAATGTGGAGGTCTCAAGTTAATGGTTGTTACTTGATCAAGGCCAGGACTCTTACTGTAATTGTACCTATTGCATCTACTGAAGGTGAACATATCAATGTAAAGCTCTGCCCTTCAGCCTGTCACTGGTGCTTTACATGGACTATCCATGCTGCTAAACCAGATCACAGGCATGTCTCTGAGCTCTGGTTTTATAGCAACTTAAATTTTTTACCCTCCTGGGTTTAATAGGCACAATGATTGCTGCTACAGCCTACGGTCAATTTCACATATGACTACACAGGTTTCATGTAGAGCCAGTGAAACAAACACATTATGGTGGGGATCACACATCAATAAGTGGCAGCCTTAGTGTCCTGGAGACAAAGGGATTTTCTGGTTGTTTTGTGCCTTTGGGATTGATTCCCTCTCTCCTGTAACAAGGCGTTTTGTTTAGCACTTCGATGCTGACATCAATATGGGACAAATGGTATGTGGGGGAACAAGGTCAGTATGCTTTCTTCACCTTAAGCACCCACTGTCAAGACAGAGGAGTGTTAGCTGCACACAGAGGTGGTTTAGATGATTTAGGACAGATGCTACTGTCCCTGTGTGGTTCTTCCTATCTAATCTGGTCCACTGGGTCTGAATGTGTTTGAACATGACTGACCAGACAAGAGGCTTTACACCTTCCCCAAATTCACCTCATCCTCTAAACTGATCAGAGATGCAACCACCATGTTGACAGATTGTCTCAGATGGAAGGTAGCACCGGCATCTGGATCACCTTCAGGTATGGCTATTAAGTAGAGCTGAGGATGACAGTCTGTGACCTGACTGTAATCTGGAATGCTACTTAATTGGTCTCTGGGGCAGCATGGTGGTGCTGTGGCTAACATTGTTGTTTCACAGGTTTGATCCCCAAGCTAGACAGCCAGGGTCCTTTCTGCCTGAATGAGTATATATTTGTTGTGGTGGAAATAATCCAGTGGCCTAGAAATCTATCCATCAGCAAGTATATCAGTGTCAGCAGGGTGGATCTGTTCCACTAAAATTCATTCTAGTGGTGCACATCTGCACAACAGCTACTTGATTTTTGTATTGCCTGTTCTCCCAGTTCTTAAAGTTGGTATGGCCGCATTAACAGTGGTTCCAGTGGCTACCTTAACTTAACATGCTATGCAAATTCCAATTCTTGTGAATTTTTAGGAATACAACAGATCCTTTGTGCTTTGTACCAGCCCATCAATTACACTACACAATGTAGGAGTGGTCTAAGTGTTTTTAGTCCTTTTTGTGATACCATTCATCAAATGTTTGATAAAATATATATTGCTTAAGTTTTAGTACAAAATCAAACTGATTGTAGAGTATTGGTGAGGTGAAAGCCCAGAGGTGGCTGCACCAGGCTTACTGTAAAGAACAGTTGTGTCAGTGACCTTGTATTCATTGCTGATATCAAGAACTCAGAAGAACTGTATTAAGTTATTATAGAAGTATATGAATAATCTATTACATTATTAAATATGCAAAGAAGTTGCTCAAATGACAGAAGTGCCTATCAATGATCTAAAACACAGCTGGCATCTTTTTCAAAAGTCTTGAAATTGAAGTTTCTTTGATCTTTGACTTGTTAATACTTACTCCTGGAAAACGCGACTCTTCTCACCCGACTGCAGACCTCTACCGTGTGCTTTTCATACCAGACATGGCTGTCTGTACAATAGCTAAATGGGCAGAGAGAGATTATTGAGATTAGTGAGGCTGCAAAAGTCACAAGTGTACAATTGACTGCAATGTGTGCTTGTGTGAACATGTGCTACCTTTGAAAGTGGTTTTGTGGCAATGTGTTATTTTAGTGGAGCACTCATCTGGTTATATTTCCTACAGTTATTATATATGGGAGTGACTATGTGGTCGTACACTCTGTAGCATGTATGGGTTTTTACCTCTGCAGAAAGGTTTTGTGGCTGTACCCTCTGCAGAGGCACTGGGAGAAAAACTTGCACAGCTCGAACACACATGGCTGCAGCTTTATCGCGCTGACCGTTGGACTGTTCCCATTCAGGTCCTCAGTCAGAGTTTCCTTAAGGTCCTCTCTCTGACTTCCTTTATAGAAAAGCTCTGATCTCCATGGGCAACCTGCCAGGACAGCACAGAATCTCCCATAGCAACAGAAATGTCACCCTGCTGTTGTATTCTTCTCAGTCTTGTTTAAACATTCGCTCTGGGAACTTGTGCCTAGTTACAAAGCAAGACTGATGACAGATTATCTTCAAATCAGAGCAGGTGCTGAGGAACCTTATCATCTACTGTATCATCTACATCATGAGATAGGCTTCTTCAGGGTTTTTTTTAAGGCAACGGCCACAGATTATTATAAACATAGGACAAAAAGTAAGAAACTTTGTGTTTGGTAGATTATTTATTTGCTTCTTGGCAATAAATCTTATACCATTGGAAAGCCTGTTAATTTCCTTTTTAAATGATGCCAAATTTGTAAGGAACATGCATTTGTGGGATGAACAGTACAGCTGTGCATGGGGGTTGCCCATGAAAAAATCTGGCATATCCTCTCTGCCATTGCCATTGACTCATTTAGTGTTTGGTGGACTAGATGATTGAAGTTTAAAGAAAAAAGACATATTGGCAATTTAACAGTATCCATTTAACAAACAGGAACCTCAGTAGCATGTGGAAGAACCATACACAGCCACAACAACCTGGCACCTCCTCCTCATGCTGTTCACCAGCCTGGTCACACACTGCTGTGGGATGGCATCCCATTCTTTAACCAGCATTTGTTGCAAGTCAGCCAATGTGGTTGTGCTGGTCACTCTGGCATGTACAGCCCAAGATGATCCCACAAGTGTTCAATAAGGTTGAGTCAGGGTCAGGACTGCTGCCAGGCTATTCCATTCTTTTCACTCCCAAATTCTGGAGGTAGTCTCTAATAACCCTGGCTCTGTGTGATGGTCCCAGGCTGTGGAGATATGGGATTGCCACTGGTTGCAGAATGTCATCCTGATAGCTCTCTGCATTGAGATTGCCTCTAATGATGACAAGGCTCATTTTTCCAGCGAGGGAGATGCCACCCCACACCATCACACTGCCTCCACCAAAAGATGTTACTCTATTGGTGCAGAAATTAACATAGTGTCCTCCACGTCTTCTCCACACTTTGACCCCACGATCCAACTGTCGTAAGCACAATCTGGACTCATCGCATCTCCTGGCAGCCCGATGAGGCCGGAGATTGGCTGTGTGCAGTCTGTTCTGGATTGTCTGGGCAGAGAGTTGTCATCCATATCATCCTGCAAATCTTGACTGCAAATCTGGAGAAGACAGCCTACGATACCTAAGTGCTGACAGGGTGAGGAAACTATCTTTCTAGGGTGTCGTCTTTCTGGGACGCCCACTTTGCAGCCTGTCTTTGACAT